>JARVGW010000136.1:16458129-16478669 GCA_031762495.1 Anablepsoides rubrolineatus
CAGTTGTTGCGATATGCATATTGCACAGGTTATTATTGCGATGACGATAAATTTTCGATATATTGTGCAGCCCTAATTTAAACATGAAAGAGAAGGATTTAATAGCATGAAATGTTTCCTTTAAGTCAAATAAAGTTTATATAGTTTTAACAGAAACATGTACATTAATATGAAATGACATATTTCATATTATGTACTAAAGCATGTATAATTTGTGCTAATGTTTATTTATGCATTGCTTTTATGCAGATTTAATTAAAATAAGATAAAGATAAACAATTTAGGCCTAAGTATTTGTGATTATAAAATGTGTTTCTTTCTCTAGTGTTTTTCATTGTTTGCATATTTGTAGCATTTGATAAAATAATAATTTGTATATAAACTTGTTTTTCTTTTAGTTTCACTTGTTATCACCATTGACACAGATTGTTCTAATAGTGTAAACAACCCTTTAGTTAAAGTTCAATCAATGCCTCAAAAAGTCATGAAAGGTAAACATGAGTGATGAAGTTCATTAATAGAAGCAGGGATACAGTTACTGTTTTACTTCTTTAAAAATAATTCTGTTTGTTTTGACACAGGTGCTGTTCTTTGGGTTTGGCTGGTTGTTTTTCATGCGGCAGTTATTCAAAGACTATGAGGTATGGCTATACCGCAAGACATCTGTTTAAAAAATACTATTTAAAATGTTTAAAGAGACTGTGAAGACTTAAATAGAAAAAAGTTCACATTCCTTTTTTTATTATTTAATGTGTAAAAGTCCTGACAGACCATCTGCTTTTATTTTCAGGTGCGTCAGTATGTTGTCCAGGTGGTTTTCTCGATCACCTTTGCATTCTCATGTACCATGTTTGAGCTCATTATCTTCGAGATTCTCGGTGCCTTAAGCAGCAGGTATAAGCTTTCCTTTAGGATCAGTTTGTTTCGCTGCTCACAGCTGATAAATGAGACCAACCTTTACGTCTTTGTCACAGTTCCAGGTATTTCCACTGGAAGCTGAATCTGTACGTGATTCTGCTGGTTCTAATCTTTGTGGTGCCTTTCTACATCGGTTATTTTGTTGTCAGCAACATACGACTGTGTAAGTATGACTGCTTTACAAAGATGACGTCTAAATGTTTGCTGATTTAATGTCATCTTATGTCGATCTGCGTAACTTTGCAGTTCAAAAGCAAAGACTTCTTTTTGCCTGTATGGTTTGGTTCACCTTCATGTATTTCTTCTGGAAGCTGGGTGACCCCTTCCCCATCTTGAGTCCAAAACATGGTGAGTGTGTGAAGCTTTCTTCACTCTGCAGCTGTTGCCTCTATAATCACATCTGGCATACAGAAACACTGTATTTATAAATATCTCATCTTTTAATAGCCCTACAGCCATTCTGTTTATTTTTGCATTGTAAGAAAATGTTCAAAAACTGAAAGCCTGAATAATGCGCAGAAAACCCAATCCAGTTCTCAGTTAAATGTTTATTCTCAGATTTAAAAACCATTTTACCCTCAGAGCTCGTGTTAGAGAATGATCTAAACAAAATGGCTTCTAACTCCTCTGATTCTTACACTTCCAAAACCATAATATTTATATGTAGTGGTCCCCCCGAGTGAACACTCTGGTCACACCCTTCTAGGGTGGTTCTTCTTACATCAGGGAGTCACGCTGCTCCTTAACTACAGACATGTTGAATCTCTTACTGGTTAAAGTAGTGTAAATGTTTACAACTGATCACAAAATAAAATATATAAGGCTGTATCTAAAATTCAGTTAATCGGTCAGAAAATATTTTGTATTGCTGACTTTTCTGCAGGAATTCTGTCCATTGAGCAGCTAATCAGTCGCGTTGGTGTGATCGGAGTCACTCTCATGGCTCTGCTGTCAGGGTTTGGTGCTGTCAACTGTCCCTACACCTATATGTCTTATTTCTTAAGGTGAGTTCATCTCTTGGGCTTTTCTCACATTGCATCCAGATTATGCAAAAAATAATCTCAACTTTATGATCAACTACACATAACAGTTGTATTTTTGCTTGAAGGATGCTAGTACAACCAATAATAACAATTCTTTTTATTTATGTTTTAATAGGAATGTAACAGACAGCGACATCCTTGCTTTAGAGAGGCGACTGCTCCAAACTATGGACATGATTGTCAGCAAAAAGAAGCGGTGAGAAATTATACATTTATTTATTTTTTTCCCCCTCTAAACCTCTGGTGTTATGGACTTGCATCTTATTTTATCTGAAGGATTGCTATGACACGGAGGCAGATGTACCAACGAGGGGAGGACCAGAATAAACAGACAGGATTGTGGGGGATGATCAAGAGTGTCACTTCCACTCAAACTGGCAGTGAAAGTATCCTTTTTATATTTATATTCAATTTAAACGCAAGCATTCTTCACGTTCAATTTGATGATTACTGTTTACAGTCACTGAAGTTGATATCATCCTTAACTTTTTACCCTCAGATCTCTCTCTGATCCAGCAAGAAGTTGATGCTCTGGAGGAATTAAGTCGACAACTTTTCCTTGAGACTGTGGATTTGCAAGCCACCAAGGTAACATTAGTGATATACACATGGACTCTCTTTTTTCTTTTAGCTAGAGAAGTTATTTGCACAAAATGCACTGAAAACCAACAACAAACATATAAAAAGAAACATCTTTCTTTTAGTTAATGCAATGTTTTTCAGCTTGTCTAGACACAGACATATTATGTTGTCACTTAGGTTGGAGGTTTCCACACAAACGTTTGCTGTAAGTTCTTTAAATGAAACTAAAGAAATAAAACTAGCTAGGTTATTATAATCCACAGCACATGTCTCATTAGAAATATTTACCTATTTTTTTTTTACATGTGAAAAATGATTTTATTATTTGCTACTGTTTTTGCTGTTTTTAGGAGCGGATTGAATACTCGAAGACATTTCAGGGAAAATACTTCAACTTTCTTGGTTACTTCTTCTCCATCTATTGCGTTTGGAAAATTTTCATGGTAAACACATGAATATACTGTAACATACCTCCTAATTTCATACACTGCCTGGCCAAAAAGAAAGGGTCACACACTCTAACATCTTGTTGGATTTTACCTTTTCTTTAGGCACACATTCGCTGTGACATTGTTTGGATAAGTTTCTACAATGTCACAAGATTTATTTCCATCCAGTGTTGCATTAATTTTTCACCAACATCTTGCATTGATGATGGTAGAGTCTGACCGCTGCACAAGATTTAGAATCCAATCTTTATGCTCCCTAGAAAATTTAAGCCTTTTTTTTTCTGCTTAGCCAATGATTTGACCCTTCTCAAACAGACCGCGACCACAGGATGTGTCTTTCCACATGGTTGTTGAAGAAATGAGAAGCAACTTATTGCACCAGTCGGGGTTAAATATATTGTTGCCAGCTGAAAGATGCAGTAATTATCCAATAGAAGGCTTGTGCCTATTTGCTTACTTAAATCCAAGTGATGACTTTTTTGGGCCAGGCAGTGTATATTCAAGTGTTTTATAACAGCACACAGTAGTATTCATCTTAATAAAAAAACAAACATATTTTTTTAATTACAGGCCACAATAAACATTGTGTTCGATCGAGTTGGAAAGACAGATCCGGTGACGAGGGGCATTGAAATTACAGTGAACTACCTGGGCATCCAGTTTGATGTGAGAAGCTCGTGCACATGTGCACACGTATATATAAAGTTCTTTCATTCCATCTGAGGTTATAACACTGACCTACTCCTATATAGCTAGTGCTGTGTTAAACTTTACACTAACCATAACATTTAAGCATTCATAGTTAAATTTAATGATTTACTTCAAAGCCATTTGTTTATGTCTCTTAAAGAGCTGCAAAGCCCTGTGATGAGTACAAGTACACGCCTATGCACACCTGCTGTGACCCTTGTAAAGATAATTGCTTGTTAATATCGTCTCATCTGTTCTTTCCGCTTGTGTTGAATCTTTTTTACAAAATCAAATACATGTAGTTACCCTAGGGTCTGTTCATGTTTTTAAGTGAAACTGTTGCATTTCAGCTGTTTGTGTACGCGACAACAGCAGTTGTTTTCATTGACACCAAAGCTTTTTGAATGCAGGTCTCAGGGTGAAACCTTTTCATCATCAGCATCTTTGTGAAATCATATTTAAGCACTATGAGCAGTGTTTTTGTGTGAGCAGATGAGCAACAGGAACAATGCAGGATAGCAGAGTCTTAGTTGAGAGTAAAAACGTGCGTGGGTGTGGTGTTTAAACCCCAAAATCCCAGATCCAACTATTGACCTGGCATGGAAACTACTGCAGAATCTATGAACAAAGCATTATAGTGTAAACATGTAACTTTTTCACAATCACATGGACAACATTGGGTTTTTCTAGAGAGCGTTCAAATGTAAACAGGGTCTTTGCTCATTCTTGAAAACACTAGTTTAATCTTATTCTTTTGAGGTAGATTTTTCTTTATGTGTGATTATTTTTCTTGTCCCAGGTTAAGTTTTGGTCTCAACATATTTCTTTCATTCTGGTTGGAATTATAATTGTTACTTCCATCCGAGGCCTACTCATCACTCTCACTAAGGTAAGACATGTCACATGACACAGCTAATCTCAACATATCTCCATACAAAACTTAAGTTTTATAACTCTACTGGTGCTGTTATTCTGACAGATTAAAATTCCAAGAACTAATTTATCCAGACTAGATTTTTGTTTTGTAATCAGTTCTTTTAGTTTTGTAATGATTATTTTCTGCTGCTTTATTTTTAGTTCTTCTATGCAATCTCAAGTAGCAAGTCTTCCAATGTTATTGTACTAGTTCTGGCTCAGATCATGGTGAGTGTTTCTCTTCATGGTTATGTCCTATCTGCAAACTTCAATGAAATCTAAAAAAACAATTTCTTTGTGTCTCCATCAAATAGGGGATGTATTTTGTTTCATCTGTCCTTCTGATGCGCATGAGCATGCCTCTGGAGTACCGCTCCATTGTGACGGAGGTTCTCGGCGAGCTGCAGTTCAACTTCTACCACCGCTGGTTTGACGTCATCTTCTTGGTCAGCGCCCTGTCCAGCATCCTCTTCCTTTATCTGGCCCACAAGCAGGCACCAGAGAAACACATGGCCCTCTGATCCCCTGCAGCTCACCTCCTCCCTCACAGAACAAACTCCAGAAGCAAGAGCTGATTTCTTTTTTTAATCTGTGAATTTGGAAGTATCCTGAAGCAGGAATGTTAGATGTTTGGTTGCAACATTTGGAGAGCTGTTGGAGCGCAAGAAAAAAACAAACAAAAAGAAAAACTGTCCAGCTGGACTCTTACAGTATTTTACCAGACAAAAATGAAATGAAGAATGCTAACTTTGTTTTGCTGAAGATACCAACACTTCACTCTCTGTGCTCCTAAATGGTATTTTTATTTTTCTAAAAATATTTTTGTCTAAATACACTGGCGCAAACTTTGTTGTACATTCCTGTTTTACTTCAATTGACATAAAAATACAAAGAAACACATGAAAGCTCATGATTTTTTCTTAAGAGTTAACAGATTTCACCTTGAGGGAACAAAAATTACATTTTACACAGATGGTGTGAGTTAATTTCATTTAATAAACTTTACTTTTATGAATGATAACATTTTTATTTAGACATTAAATAAAACTAACAAAGCTTGAAAGACAATTCTGTTAGCTGGGAATATAATAGCATTTAATAACATTAGGAGAAAGATGTTGCTCATCAGTGCACATGTATTTGATCATCAAGCACATTTAAAAACCTTTTTTGTTCTTAGTTAATAAAAGGCTGTTTTTCTGCTACAAATCATATTATGGCAGTGACTTCAATGCTGTCCTCAGGTTTCCCCTTCTCTCATGACTTACGTCTCAATTTTAGGTGGATGTGTGAAGTTCATGTTAAAAACAAAGAATCAACATCAGATTAGTCCAAACCAGGATCAACGTCCTTCAAGTGACTTCTCAGAGACTCTCGTCAAAACTGTCTTCAGATGAGGAGGATGAAACAGACGGGGTCTGAGAAAAGAACAAGGAGAATTTAAACACCTAAAAGTTTTAGCTAATCATAAATAAGTCAGACATCTGTCATGAATTCAATAATTATTATCTCAAGTCCAGCTGAAATGAGCTACTACCACAGTGCAGCTGTGAAAATACCTCAATGTTCCTTTTGTATGTTACTCATTGTTTGTGTTTGGGTCATTCATAAACCAATCTTTGATTTTTCAACAAAATGCAGACTGACGGAAGATATTTTGCTGAACCAGGGAACTCTTGACAGCATCTTAACATGTAGCTTCAGTGTATATTTGCTATATTTCTACACGTGTGCAAATAAAGATGAGGCATTTTTCTGCTAGGATGGAGATGCAAAAGCATTTTTAAATTATATTTAATACATTTTTAGTGTTGATTAGTGAGTTTTAGTTGGACACAGACAGTGTCATTAAAATACATAATATATCATTGATTTAAATGTTTTAGTTATATTTTCACTCAAGATACTTAAAGAACAATGATCTTTATTGTAATTATGTAAACATCCACTAAAATCCTCTAAATTTTGACAGAATTTTCTAGAAAAAACCTATACTGTTCTTAAATTGGTTTGCATGTGAAGTTTGTTTTATGGTAACACTAGCCACTAAACCACAGTCAAGCTGGATGTTTTTTTTTTAGTCTTGCATAACAATAAAACTTCACATGGGGAATTTGCATTTGTTTATCAAAGTGATATGAATCAACTACCGTTAATGCTGGGTGTAAACACAAAAGTTAACGAAGAAGAGAAAAAAATAAAACCGTCCACGTTTAACAATTTTTGTTAATGAGGAACAGAGCAGCCGTGGCAAGATATAGCAACTGTTTATTTGCACAAGTCAAAAGGAAGACAAAGGTTAACTTGGATCAGATAACATAAGATTCAAAGGAGGCAATTTTTTTGTCAAGCCTCTACAGAAACATCGACCTGACGTTTCCCAGAAAATGCCTGAACAACCTCCTCATCTCAAAGTAGATGAACTCTTCCATGTTCACAAGCCGTAACTGCTCAAATCCATTGATTAAAGTCATTCTTTATCAGCACTGATAATCACTATCAATCAATACCACACCTTTACCTTTAACACACCAAAAGGAAAAATAACTATTTAACTTAAAACTACAGCCACACACACCTGCTTCCTCAGGTATCAGCTAAAACAGAAAGTGATGCTGTGTTTTTTTCATAATAGCTTGTGTCTGCATATCTTATTTAAAAAAAGTAAAATTGTTTAAATCTAGCAACACTTGTAAGGCAACTTAGACTGACAGTAAATTTAAAATTTTCAAAAATCTATAAAAAATAACCAAGTATTTTCTTTTGGTGGTAGAAGACAGTTCAAAAACACATTTAACTGGACCTTAAATATTTGAAATATGCAATTAAGTTAAAGCATTTGAGCATGTCTACAACAAAGCTGGTTAAACATAAACACAAATGGTACTCACCCTCTGTTTTTCTGCTTGAGGGGGAGCTTCCTTCTGTGTCGACTTGCTCATTTCTGGAGTGTGGATTTGACTGTTGGTTGTTCCCTCGAGCAGCTGACGTGTGATAGTCACTCCTTTGGCTTTAAGCTGTTTATAGACGCTCTTGCTCGCTACCAGCATCTCCAGAGAGTTGCCACTTCTGCGGATCATTTCCACCACCTCTGCGTGGGTGCTCTGCTCCACGTTTACCCCGTTTACCTCCACGACGATGTCATCATCCTCCAGACCTGCCTCATCTGCTGCTCCACCCTTCACCACCTGAAGCGAGGAAACGTTGTCACCACTCGGTTTTTGAAGTGGTAACAGTAAAGTGGACATTCTTGTTAGGTTTACCTCCTGGATGTGTTGACCAAACACACCCTCAATGCCATTTAGGTGGAAGCCATAGCCGGCAGAGGTTTTCTCCATCCTGCACAGTTTAGGCTTCAGATCCTTTTCCCTCTCTTGAGCAGATGTGGATGGTTGAACAGAAGCAGGCATTTTTATAGCTTCTGTGTAACTTGGCGGTGAGTTGGACTCTTTCATTTCCTCCCAGAAGAGTATAGGAGACACTTTTCCCTGTAAGATACATGTTATATTATAGCAGTATACTATCCTACTTTAAAGCTAGAGAATGAGTTTGTGGCTCACCTTCTTGTAAATTTCATCTGTGTCTTTGTCCACCACAAGTAAGCAGCAATTGTCTCCACTTTGCTTGATCTTGTCCACTACCTGCTCATGGCTGCTGTTGTCCACCTCCATGCCATTCACAGCCACCACTCTGTCCATTTCCTTTAGACCTGCTTTTTGTGCCGGGCTGCCTTTGTCAATATCCTTTATGAAGTGTCCTGCAACACGTCAGGATGCACATTAATAAATCATGTGTCTAAACAATCTAAGGTATAGTGAAATATTATAACCCTGCCTGTTTGGTTGGGTTCCTCTCTGAGAATAAAGCCATATCCATCAGAACCTTTGGTCAGCTTAACGATGTGAGGCTGGAGTGGCAGGTACTTCACTGTCGCCAACCATGAACCCATCTTTGCCCGTTTGTTCTGGTAGAAAGTGTTGGTTTCCTCATCAGCCAGTAAAAACATGATGCTATTCCCGCCCTGTTTGATTTTTTCCACTACTTGATCGTGAGAGGACTTTTCCACGTTCTCCCCATTGACTTCGAGCAGATGATCTTTGACTTGGACTCCTGCTTTCTCTGCCACACCTCCTGGAACCACCTCAGTCATGTACACTCCCTGCTCACCTGTAGTCATCACAGCAAGAGTGGCAGATAAAAGGTCAGTTTTACATTAAAAGGGAAAGAGGTTTACTGATGATGTTGGACTATTATGCAAGTCAATATTGGTCTATAGCTACCGTTATCACCAACTCTTTTATGGTTTTATCTAATCAAATATGTGCTTGGTTACATACAGTACGGAACTATGTATTTAAGAAGTACAGTAATGAATCATTACTATTGAAGTATAGCTGACTGATTTGCAATTGTTTAAACTTTTTGTGGGTTTGATTAAAACAAAGCAAGTACATGTAGAAATACATTTTCAAATCGTATAGAAATTGACTCAAATACATTGTTTGCTATTTTTAACATGACTATTTGGCAGCTAATGGCATTTTGAGTTACACATATGATCAAGGACATTATGTCCCATTAAAAGGAGGCCAAAAAAGGTTTGGTAACACTTTATTTGAAGGGGTGTGCATAAGACTGTCATAACGCTGTCATAAATATGACACCTGTCAGGAATTTAAATGAGTCCTCATGAATGTTTATGACTGTTGTCATTAAGTATCATTCAGTAAATTATGACACTTTTAATGCAAAGTTAACATTGTGTAAAATGTCTTTGTTATGACAACTTGACAATAACCAATAAATCATAACCTGTTATAAAAGCTATTAAGTATCAACTTTAACATTTTATTACACTGTCATTTGTTGTTGGTCTTAACTTTGGCTGTCATGAGACCAATAAATTTAATTAATAATTTCCCTTACCTCAAGTAAAGTGGAACATGTTAGACTAGTTATAAAGATCTCATTAAGTGTCATTACACTGACAAATGCTTAGAAATACTCTAACTTGTCAAGACAGTTTTTGTCTTGTTAATGTCAAGTTGTCATAATAAAGACATTTTAAACAATGTCAACTTTGCATTAAAAGTGTCATAATTTACCGAATGACAAGAGTCATAAACATTCATAAGGACTCATTTAAGTTCCTGACAGGTGTCATATTTATGACAGTCTTATGCACACCCCTTCAAATAAAGTGTTACCAAAGATTTTTGCTCAAATTGTCTTTTTGGTTAAAATGAGTAAAACAAAACAAAAAAAAGTTTATGCTTGATTTTAAACAGACATCTTGACAATGTGTACCATATAATAAAAGTATGTTTTCAATGAGGTGCAAATTTGAAACAAGATTTTCACAATGTGCACTTGTAAAAAGTAAAAAGGCTTATTTGTGTAATGTTTATTTATAAAAGCAAGACGTTGGTGTAGATTCTCAATCACAAGGATATGATAATCCTTACAAGTTGAATCAAAGGCTACTGGATTGAAGTTGTGTACAACTTATTAAGGATTTATTTAGATCAAACCGAAGTCATTGTTATTTCTAAGTCAGCTGTACTGATTGTCAAAAAATAAATTATGTTTACTTACATAAATATAGCATTTTTATTTATTTTTTATGACTTAAACTGTAAAGTTACAGTCAGTAAGCACAGTTTGAAGGTCTCGATACTCATCTCACCTGTAACTGAGCGAATAGAAAAGCCATATCCTGAGCTAGACTTGATCAAGTAGCAGAGTTTGGGTTTTGGAGCCCCTTTAGTCCCTCCATTGGTAACAGGCATGCTTTGGGGATCAGAAAGGTTTACTCCAAGGGCTTTAGCTTGCTTGTAGGACGATTGATCCAGAATGTGAAATGTGACAGATGCTCCACTGTTTCTCACCAGCTCCACCACCTGTCCGAGAGACGCCACGAAGAATCAAAAAGTAAAAACAGAGTTGGTGATTGGATTAGTTCAGGTATTGGTTTGATTATTGCACAATGTCTCAGCATCCAGCTCACCTCTGAATGGTTCAGTCCATCAACAAATGTTCCATTGACTCGGATGATACGGTCTCCATCTTTCATACCAGCCAGTTCAGCTGGGCCTCCCATTTCCAGGCAGCGAATCAGGTGACCCTCCTCGCTTTGCTCTGCCCTCAGATAGAAGCCAAATGTCTGACCTGGCCTCTTGTTCAGAGAAATCACTCTTGGCTTGTATGTGGCCATGTCCTAACACAGACACAAAAAACACAAGTGATAGTCAGTTGTTTCAATAACTCTGAATATTTCCAAAATGATGAGTTTCAGATGTAAACATGAATCTATAAAGTAGACTTTGAAGTTTTGAAGCTGTGATATAGAATAATACAAAAAATAATAAGGCTTTTATTTCTTACAACCAGTTTATAATTTTAGAAATCTGTATTCTGTCCACTTGTGAACACTGTTACCCATTAAGCACAATTAATCCAGAAGATAATTTAGCAGAAGTGCTGATAGCTAAAGATGAAAAGTTAATCTTCTATGACAGCCTGCAGTGGTGGTTAATGTTTAATGGCACACACAGCTGACTGTGGACAATAAAAAGAAATTCCATGGACTTTGAATGCTCAATAAGAATCGTCTCCTATCAACCTGTTTTTTTTTCTACAGGAAGCCATAAAGTATGATGCATGTGTGCTGATGACAAATCATCATAAAAAAACATAATTAAACCAGTTGAATGTCTGGAAAACAACAGACTCAGATGAGTTGAGTTGCTTATTTGGTGAAAGACTGGAAAAACTCAGATGAGTCTGTTAATGCAGAGGTTTCCAACCCTGGTCCTCAGTCCCCCTATCCAGCAGGTTTTACTTGTTTCCCTGTTATTCAGCAGGTCTTCAGAAGCTTGTTAATCACTCATTCATTCAAACCAGGTGTGTCAAATCAGGGAAACATCTAAAAATCACTGCTTTAAATGTTGACCAACACCTCAAGAGCTTCTCTGAGCTTGATGAGACATTTTCAAAATACATTGACTTAGTTTTATGTTTTTTAGTATTGCCTCAGGAAGCATTGATTCTTTGTCATTTATTTGTAAATAATAATCAGATAACATGTATTAAAGCAGTGATTCTCAACCCTAGTCCTCAAGGACTCCTTTCCTGCATGTTTAGATGTTACAGATGTCAGTACAAAAAAACAATATATTTACATGGAGGAAGCACATCAGACATGAAGCGGCATCAATAACATCTGCAGGTACAAAATCACAGATCCATTGCTTGTCTACTGCAGCAACTGCAACAGCTCGACCACAAGAAAGGAAGCCCATGCAGTCATTTATGCATATGTGTTTAGGACCACCTCAAAAGCAGAGCAACAGTGCTGAAACTCTCATCAAAATGATTGCACTGGAATTCCTTATACCCTAACACTGGACCCAACAATTCTACTGAATAATATTAACTGTTTCTGAAAGGATGCCTTGAAACCTGAAAGAGCAGAGCTCCATAAAAAGATCAAGAATGTCCCTGCTGTTTGCCTTACAACAGACTACTACACATCAAACACCACCACCAGCTACATGTCTGTGTCATTGATTGGAAACTACATTCCAACTTACTGGAGTGATTTTCTGTGACTGAGAAGCTCCCATCTGGCACAAGAGTTAACTTTCTGTGGCACACTGAAAGCAAAATTGATGCTTGTGTTACTGATGATGCAAGCAACAAAATATAAAGCAGTTGATCAGATATTAAAATGGAACCTTGTTTAATGTTTTGCACATCTCCTTAGCTTAATAGTCATGAATGCCTGCAATGCAGACCATTAAACACAAGATGAAGAGCATTATGGAATATGCAGAAGCACCATAGCCTCAGCAAAGCTGCACAAAAGCTACAAGTCCTGCTGTGGACTAAACTAAATGTTGTCTTGTGGTGGAACTCAACATTTAGCATTCTGGAGAGCTTCCTGCAAAATAAAAAGACCCCAGTTTGACTCTGGTAAATTGTAATTGAATGTCATAAACAAACAACACAATTTGACCACTATTTATTATGTATTGTTCCACAGGTGATGGGCTCAAAAGCTATTTTAGTGGCACAGAGACTCCAGGGAATTGTTGCCCACAGGCAGAAAATCTCAAGCAGCAATAACACATCAGGAGAGCTTATCAGCTCTTTCACAGCAGAACTGGACAAACATTTTGACCGATTGAAAGGGCCCATGTACGATCAGGTTAGAAACCACCCTTTTCGATCAACGTTTAAAAAATCTCACATTTGTCTAAGAATAATATGCAGAGGAGACTGTGTCAAGATTAGTCCATGTTGTGACACAGGGAGCAACACCAACACACCAACCAAAGAGGACATAACTGTTGAGTCACAGAGTGTCTCAGATAGGGGCTGACTTAAAACCAGACTCAAAACTCCTCACACTAAACTAGAAATAAAAGGATTTCTAGCAGAACCACTCACGCCTTGTATTGCTGACCCTCTGGTCCAGTGAGTATTAGAGCCCCAGTGTATAAAAAACATTTACTGTGATGGAGACAACGCTCTGTGTTGTGGCCATCTTTGTGCCTTTAAATTCTGTTTTCAAAAACTTGGAAAATCCTCACCAACAGGAAGCGTAGCATGAGCAAATCATCAATCAAGTTATATAAATATAAATTTATATATATACATATATATACAGTGGTGTGCAGCACAAATCTAAAACATTTTTTCACTAGCTCTAAAACACTAACTCAAATATTTAGGTCCCCTAATTCTAAAGCACTAATGCATTGAAAGTTTTAGCAAAAGCTAATTTTAAAGCACTAAAATAACCCAAACAACCCATGAACATTCTTCAACAGACCACATGAGTCACATATTGTCATGTTGATTTCTTAAGACTTATCATTGATATTCCACAGCTGTTTTTGAGTTCATATATTGTCTATATATTATCACCTAGTGGTTAAGCGACACACAAATGAACAAAATGTGTGACAGCTTTAATCCTCAGCTGTTAACATTAAAGTTGATCAATAACATTTAAAGACCTTAGTTAGTGCTTCTAAATTTAGCCTATAAATTTAGCAGGTGCTAATCCACAAAAAAATGTTAAAGTTGGCAAAAGCACTAATCAGAAAATTTGTTCCCTATTAGTGCTTTAGGGGAACTGTGCCCACCACTGGATATATATATACATATATCATTTTTTTTTGAACAATTTGCACTAAAGTGCAGTGTTGTTGCTTTTGTTTACATAGCAATATTTTTTATTAGTCATATTTGTTGCTTTTTTATATTTGTATTCTAATATAAATTCTGCAATGTTTACTTTCTTACAAAGCTGCAAGAAAATAAAATTTACGTTTTTTGGTTTATTTGGTTATTGTACATTTGTACATGTGTTCTTCATTTAATGCATACATTACATATATTTAGAACTAGTTTAATGTATGTTATGTAAAACCCACAAGGCCTCAGTCTTAGCACTGAGGCCTTGTGGTTCAGATTGACCCAAGAACAGCAGGCAGGTTGACTCAAATATGAACAGAATTTACCACCTCTGTTTGTATCTTCTGTATCTTACTGTGTTATTTTCTACAACAAAGTCTTATCTGCGCTATGTTTTCATGTTTTTATGATAACTAGAACAGAACATAAATGTTTTCACTATTAAACCTATTATCACAGTTATCATATATAAAACACAGAGTAATATAAATAAATTACTTCTTGTTCTGAGCATTACATCACAGTATCTCAAGCTTTCTGGCAGATTCTTACAAGTTTCCTGATTCCTCAATAAGAACAATAGCTTTAAAAAGTTTTAACAATCTTAAATTGAACGTTTTATCCCTAAATGTTTTGAAATTTGCTGATTGATAGCTAAAAGAAAAAATACATAAAGCAGAGTAATGACTTCACTCACCAGCTCTCCTCCAGTGCGTCCGAGTCTAAAGGGGAAGCTCACCTGTCACTGATTAGCTGTTATTGCATCTGAAACCTGCCTCCTCCCTCCCCCGCCTCTCCATCTCCCAGCAAGGACTTTGGCGGGTCAAGGGTGAGCCTAAAGGCTGAGTTATTTACCAGCGTCTTGTGTCATGGTTGTCTTCAGAGGCGATGGACCTGTGCGATCTGTCCTCAAATGTGTGAGCAGTCACCTGTTCAGTGGGCAAAGGTACATGGTGCAGGAGGCACATGGGCTTACTGTTTGGACATCCAAGTCAAAAACAAGGGAAAATAATTCAGTGTGGCAAAACACTGTTTAATGGATTCCTAATTTAATAAATAAATTCTACATTGACTTGTGTTTTTATTATTGTTTCATGAGCTAAAATAAGGAGTTTATTTATTGTTTATTGTAAAAAAAATATGTAATAATGTATGTGATAAAGTTCTTTATTTTCTGTAATGTACTGATAAACATTAGACTTTCATATATTTTAGATTCATTACACACCAACTGTAGTAGTTCAAGCCTTTTATTGTTCTAATACTGATGATTTTGGCATACAGCTCATGAAAACCCAAAATATCTCACAAAATTAGCATATCATGAAAAAGTTCTCTAAACAAGTTATGAACCTAATCATCTGAATCAACGAAGTAACTCTAAACACCTGCAAAAGATTCCTGAGGCTTTTAAAATCTCTCAGCCTGGTTCATTACTCAAAACAGCAATCATGGGTATACTGTCCTGACTGCTGTCCAGAAGGCCATCATTGACAGCCTCAAGCAAGAAGGTAAGACACAGAAAGACACTTCTGAACGAACAGGCTGTTCCCAGAGTGCTGTATCAAGGCACCTCCATGGGAAGTCTGTGGGAAAGAAAAAGTGTGGCAGAAAACGCTGCACAATGAGAAGAGGTGACCGGACCCTGAGGAAGATTGTGAAGAAGGCTGGCGTGTGCAGGAAATGGGCTACAGGTGCCGCATTCCCCAGGTCAAGCCACTTTTGAACCAGAAACAGCGGCAGAATCGCCTGACCTGGGCTACAGAGAAGCAGCACTGGACTATTGCTCAATGGTCCAAAGTACTCTTTTCGGCTGAAAGCTAATTTTACATGTTGTTCAGAAATCAAGGTGCCAGAGTCTGGAGGAAGACTGGGGAGAAGGAAATGCAAAAATGTCTGAAGTCCAGAGTCAAGTACCCACAGTCAGTGATGGTCTGGGGTACCATGTCAGCTGCTGGTGTTGGTCCACTGTGTTTTATCAAGGGCAGGGTCAATGCAGCTA
This sequence comes from Anablepsoides rubrolineatus, assembly GCA_031762495.1. Classification (NCBI taxonomy): domain Eukaryota; kingdom Metazoa; phylum Chordata; class Actinopteri; order Cyprinodontiformes; family Rivulidae; genus Anablepsoides; species Anablepsoides rubrolineatus. The sequence continues at coordinate 16,473,933 of JARVGW010000136.1, forward strand.
TCAGGAGATTTTGGAGCACTTCATGCTTCCATCTGCTGAAAAGCTTTATGGAGATGAAGGTTTAATTTTTCAGCACGACCTGGCACCTGCTCACAGTGCCAAAACCACTGGTAAATGGTTTACTGACCACTCAATTGGCCTGCCATCTCTCCTGACCTGAACCCCATCTGTGGGATATTTTGAATAGAAAGTTGAGAGATGCAAGACCCAACATTCTGGATGAGCTTAATGCTGCCATCGAAGCATCCTGGGCCTCCATAACACCTCAGCAGTGCCACAGGCTGATTGCCTCCATGCCACGCCGCATTGAAACAGTCATTTCTGCAGAAGGATTCCTGACCAAGTATTGAGTGCATAACTGAACATAATTATTTGTAGGTTGACCTTTTTTTGTATTAAAAACACTTTTCTTTTATTGGTTGGATGAAATATGCAAATTTTTTGAGATAGGAATTTTTTGTTTTTTCTTTACTTTTTTGCCAAAATCATCAATATTAAAACAATAAAAGGCTTGAACTACTTCAGTTGGTGTGAAGTGAATCTAAAATATATAAAAGTCTAATGTTTATCAGTACATTACAGAAAAAAATGAACTTTATCACAATAGGCTAATTTTTTTAGAAGGACCTGTATATGGTACATGCAGTTACACCTGGGTGTTGCATGTCTGTTACTGTAAAGAAAACTCATTAAGATCTTTACGTTTGTCCTCTGGATTGTAGAAAGATAAAAACATCTGCAAATTGTAAAAAAAAGGTATTAGAGGAAATTTACCATTTTGATTTTCTTTTTATATTTAGTAATTTAGCTTTGTGCATTTTCTTCATATTCAACTAATCCCCCTTTAATGAAGTGATCTGGAATATAAAACATTTGACTTTTTTTGAAAAACCTAAATGGTTTTTCTAAATTTTACTTTATTCTGAATAAAATCACATAAAAGCATAAAAATACCTTATTTAAACTGTTTTTACACTTTACCAAATATATAAAGAGGACTGGTCAACCAATGTCTTTTATTTTGTCAAATCATTGAACTAAATGTCACATAATTAGAGTCACAAAAAGAACAATATTCATGAAATTAAAATTTAAATATTTATCATGAACAAAGATCATTAATGCTGGAAGAATTAATATGAATTTAAAATGAATTCATAGTTCTGTGGAGCAGAAGACTGTTACAATTGAACAATATACTGTAGGCAATATAACTCTAAATTTATGTTTAATAACATTAAACATTTAAAATGCTGCATATTTTAGTTTTGTAGATTTCCTTTTTTTAATTTTAGCTTTCACATCTTTATTTATCTGAATAAAAACATGTCACTGGAAAGTAGTCTAAAACACTGTAAAGGTGAGTGCTTGTTGGAAAAACTATAGTTTGACTTCCTTTATTACATATACTCTAAAACAGCTTCAGTGTATTGATTTCCACACAAAAACCTTTGACTTTGCAGCTACTTTCTTTTCTGTTTTTGGCTCACTGTTGCCTTTTACAACACATTACCACAAGCAGAATTAATGAATATTGATGTATCTAGATGTACGATATCCATTAGCTACTTTCCGGAACGGACTGAAAGAATGTGGATCACGTTACGCCGCTGTCCTAAAAGTGATGGCACAAACAGTGCAAGAACTTATTATTATACACACTTATACACAATTATACACACTTATACACTACTTTACTTAAGGGAATAAATATTTTCAATAAATACATTCCATACATGTGCAGTGATAAAGATGCTCCTGTTGTTATCAATTTGTTTTGCATGTTATGCTTTCTATAAAACATCAACTGCAAAAGTAAAAAGTACTAAAAATAAAAATCTCTTTCAAAAGCTGTTTTGAACATCTCATATTTTCACATCTAAAACTTGTATGCAGAGAAAAATGGAAAGGCAGCAGAAAATCTCAGTTTAAAAAAAATGTAGTAGATGAAACCTAATTTCTCATAAATTTTACCATACAAGTATTATCTTTTTAGTGTCCAAAATCCATTTTAAAATTTTGAAGCTGAAAATTGGGAACGTAACTCAAATATCATGATTATCAGAGGTTGTGTCTCCGTGACCCATAACAATAATATAAAAAGTTTCTGAGCTAAAACTTTTACCAATATTATAACATACTCATCTCTAAAGAAGATTTTTATTAGATTTTCTTGTCTTGTGTTTTCTTTACAGACTAGATAAATATAAGGATTATATATATATATATATGAACAAGAGCTCCAGATTGCTGCACTGTCTCAACCACTTGGATTACAACTGTTGTAAAATTGTTTATTAAATCGTATCTATGTGCAATGCTTTATTAACATGATGCAACAATAATCTACAAATCATCTCATTCAGTTTCATTTTGCACTTAATAAAGTGTTTTGACCTTGTGGAGTTAATTGTTGATCTCAGGAAGCAGAAGAATCTTCAAATCTGACCAAATCTAAATAGCATCAGTACTGCTGTTTGTCACATATTTACAGTTTGCATCTGCAGACTGGGCAATTAGCGTGTTGATAGGTTTCTGTTCTGAGCTTCCCTATCAGGAAGCACCACAGTAACTCCAACCCTGCAGCCCTACGCTCTATGTTGGCCTGGAACCATGTTTGACCAATCAATCTCTGGGGTGCAGGAGCCACAGGCAGAGCTGAGTGGAAGGAAACAGAAATCTGCTGTAGCTCAGCTTAGCACTGATGCATTCTCTATCCATTACCTGCAGTCACCACCTGCTGTTTAATGTCTTTCCGCAACGCTGCCTGCCTGTATTGATGGGCCTTCTGGAGCCACGGTTGTTTATTTGATCTGTAACATGATCTGAGTGTGTTTACAGCAACGCCAGCAAAGTATGGATATACTGAAGCATCAGAAGATGCAGACATGAGATGTGAAGCACCACCCCAGAGGTGATTATCGTCAACTTGTCCTCATCAGCAGTGGAGTATCTGTAATCAATGCCCCATGCTATGCCAGCAATTAGCACACTCAAAAGGGAGCACTAGTCTCGCTTCTTGCCGTGATTGGCGTCCTCACAAGACTTGTTTATCTGTGCTAAGTGGCTCTGCACATGACCTGCTTCAGCAACACACACACACACACACCTACACACACAAACACACATTCACACACCAAATGAGAGATTACAGAGGAGGTGCTTGAAGTAATGGCCCCCGTTTTTATCTCCCTCTCTTCTCTCAGTTCTTTGTCTGCTTGAAGGCCGAGCAGATGCCGCCTGCTCTTCTCAACAATCTCACACCTCAGACAACAGTGACTTTTTAACCTTTCAAAGCACAGAGGAGACAGTTGTTCTGTAAGGCTTACAGAAAAACAAGCAGTTAACTCTTCCAGACCCAAGGCTCGTATTGTGTTTGCTGCTCATTTCTAGCCTTGGAGACAATCTGAGTAAAATAATTCATGTTCATACGCAGAAATCTTCATTTAATTAGTGACAACTTTAGACTATTAGAATTTCCAACAAAAAAAAAATCCTCATTTTTTTCAGTTACATAAATGTGATGAAAGTGAACTATATTTCATAAAACTTTGAAAAAAGTGCTACGTTAAATAATTAAAATCAGAAAACAAGATAATTAAATCCCTACAGGAATAATAGGTGTTAAAATGGTAATTTGTATGTAGCCTTTGAAATATTTATGATGCAGCTTTAAAGCAAACCTGACACAATATATCTGATTCCAGTTTTGTGTTCTTTTGTTTGTTTGTTTTATTTAAAATGAATTATTAGACTTTGCAGCTACAGTGGTGACTCACTCATAGCTAAAGTAAAAATGCAAAGTACAAAGAGAGTGGGTGGAAAATCAGGTAAAGGAGGAGAGAAATACAAAAGAAAGAAAGAAAACCTCTTAAAAAGATAAAGGTTTTAGTTGCACATGTAGAATGCTTTTTAACTCAGTGCTGCCTTTTAACTTTCATTAAGAACACTCCATTATTTTTTTTATTGAAAGGAAAAATTCTGGAAAATAGAGAGCATTAATCATAGTTACTAAAGAGAAATCAGAACTAACCATAAGTGAAAACTCCAGGTCAGAGTTTTTATTGGGCAGCTTACTCACTGAATATATCACATCTTTAAAAAAAACAAAAAACTTGGCTTTGATCCTCATCTTTTCTTTTGTGCTGCATTGTGATATACTTTTGAACAAATTGAATGCAACAAAATAAACCAAGTTACATTTAGTATTAGTTTTTATAACTGTAGAAAGCCCTCCAAAGATCAGTTCTTTTTATGTTGTTTAATGTCTTGCTTTTTCTCAAATAACAGATTCAGTAAAATAATACTGATGTATATGATCAGAAGAATTGAGTGATTGACTCTTCAGTCATGGTTGTGTTGTGTTGTGTTGTGTTGTGTTGTGTTGTGTTGTGTTGATGTTTGACTGTCTCTTTAAAGAGCTCTGAATGTCCTCAGCATGATTATAGGCCAACATGTGAGTGTTTTCTGATGCTAATAACTTATCAAAAAATATATTCGCATCAACTTTAATCAGAATCTGTGGAGCCTCCAAAGTTAAATTAAAAAAGAGTCAAGCAACCATAGTCCACTAGATTAAAAAGAAAAAAAAATAAATCAGAATCTGCGGAGGCGGCGGCTGTGGTAGAGTGGTTAGGTGAGTCGTCCTGGAATCGGAAGTTTGCCGGTTCGATCCCCCGTCCAGCTGTCTCAGTTGTTGTGTCCTTGGGCAAGATACTTCACCCCTAATGCCTCTGA
>JARVGW010000136.1:16488271-16501938 GCA_031762495.1 Anablepsoides rubrolineatus
ATAGATATATAGATATAGATATATAGATATATATATATACACCATATTTTACAGATTTAATAAGCAAAAAAAATAAAAATAACAACAGCAAAAACATATACCACCACCACCAGGTGTTTAAATTCTCAGAATCACAGACTTGTGTGTAATGCTGCTGCATTTTGTTAGGAGACGATATTTGAAGATATTTATATTTCATTGCGAAAGTGAATTAACAAAGTTTATATTATTTAAAAAGACAGCACAAGTTTTAAAGTGTTAAAGTTGTCAGTCTCTGTGTGTGTGACTGTGTGATGACTGACATAATCTCATTCTTCATTCTGGCAGTGCCATTAGAACTCTCTATTTCCAAAGCAGAACTAATTTGTCATGTAAATAACATGATTGGATTAAACTGGAAATGAAACGGACCTGTTTACGTTTTTCTGTCTTGTCCCTTGAGGTGAATTTTGCTGTCAGTTTGTTTTCTATAAATAGACTAAACTAAGTAGAATTATATTGGTCAGTAAAAGCATTAGCAAGCATGGTAAATAATAATGCCACCCACTCTCTACTGTGATGAGCTCTGAAGTATCAGTGAGAAACTCTGTTCTGAGGACACTGAATGAGCTGAGGGAGTTTTCATCAAGCACACTGGAAAAGCTAATTGACTTTGAATAATCAGAAGCCAGTGTAACATATTTCATTATGAGCAAGCGGGAAAGTGACACCAAAAGTTAAAGTGATGTTCTCTCTCTCCCTCTATTGCCTGTCATGTATCAGTACATTTTTATTATCATTCTGCAGATGTAAGTATGCCTACACAAACACACAAAGATCAAATTAAGCAATTTAAGTTGCCGTTTTCAAGCCTGCTCTGGTGGAGAAACCCTGATGTTCTCCCTGTAGCACACCCACCATATTAGAGCTTTTTATTTGCAGTGGAGTTTGGGTGACAGATGGTGAAGCCACATGTCAGCGGATGGGTGTTTGTGTGTTTGAGTGTGTGCGACTCTGAGCGAGGCAGATGAAAGAGACAGGAGAAAAAAAAAAGAAAAAAAAACTGATTTCCTGATTTCCACTGAGCAGGCTGAGTCTAAATCCATCGCTAAGCCTGCAAGTGATACAAAAACATGCCAGAAGTGAAGGGCAGGGCAGTAAACCAATGAATAATCATGGAGAAGCAACCATCAAATAATGTATCTAATGTTACTTTAGCTGTTTAATATGATGCTGCTTCATCTCACAGCAGTGTTGCCATTTACAGCTGATTGTTATGCTGCTTTCTGATGAGCAGGCCGATAAGTGGAGCTCGGATTAGTGCCCTGGCCAGCTGTGCACAACACACATATTTACATCCCAGGTGGATTAGTGCAAATCAATATTGGTAAGGTGCTGGCTTAGTTAGGCTGCCGCAAATCAAGGGGCATATACACAGGTATTTTATTTAGTGCTTTTAATTCAGTTTGAGACTAGAAAATCCCTAAATATTGACTTTAAAATGCCCCAATCTGATAGAAAACATTGATCAGTGGTGGCCTATTTAGCCTTTAATCCATAGCAAATTACCACAATGAAAAGAGGGTAAAGATAAATAAATATAAAAGGGAAAGCATTATGAGAGCATTATGAGGCTTTTTTGTTTTGAAGCAGGCATAAAACTCTATAGTATATAGTTAAATCTATTGTGATGTGGACTTTTTAATTATTTGGAGTACTTAACGAGTATTATCACATCATTTCTTACTTAACATTATAACTGATGTAAAAAGTATAGTCACTTTAATGTAAATATTGTGTCAGATAAAGCAATAACTTCAAACACCAAAAGACATCAGAAGAAATCATCTGCCTTTATGAGTCACTTGGTTCTGACACAATGAGTGTTGGTGCATCAGCCTAGAGGATCAAATGCTATGGCTGTCTATTGCATGTTAATATCTAATCCGTTCTCATGTATTAAAAAAAGAAAGAAAAAAAACCAGACATTATGAAAAGTAAATAAAACCTAATTGTGTTAGGGTGATTGGTTGTCAAACCTCAACTTCACTTAATTTTATGTAAATGCATTTTAACTTTTTTAATTCTTCAACAACAGCAGATTTGGTTTACATCAAATGCAGTTTGGTTTTAGAACCACTGGACAAAAACCACTACACTGTACCTAATAAAGCAAATGAAATCTTGACTTGATTAAGGGGGTGTAGTCGGAGCTGTATTTTTAGATTTACGTAAAGCTTTTGATACAGTTAATCATAGTCTTTTATTATTGAAACTTTCCCAATTTAACATTCCTCCTAGATCCCTTTTGGTTGGCTATCTTCCTATTTATCAAATAGGAAAAGTCTGGGCTTTTTATTATGGTTTCCTGATACAAACTCAAGGCTTTTGACTCTGAGGCCTGTGCTGTGTACTACTACGGAGCTGGTTGGAGTCAGATGAGAATAAAGATTATTATTCAGTGTACAGTGCCCTGAGACAACAGTTGTTGTGACTTGGCACTATAAATAAACTGAATTAGATTGAATTGAATTAAAGATATCCAAGTGGGTTTCTGTTATTATTCATACCATTTTTGAAAGACACTGATCTCTGCACTGTATTTAAATATGACCCTTGATCCAAATTAAAATTTTAAGAAGCACGTTATAAGACCAAAATCATTAAACTCAATCTTAAAAATATTTAATATATTAGACATTGTGCCTCACTTAATGTGACTAAGAAATTATTCATGACATTATTTTAACCCATATGTTGTACTGTGTCACCAGTTAGGGTCAAGCTATAATGTTCTAAGACCTCTTGAGTCTTTATTTAAACAAACCCTGAAAACCTTGAGCCAGTGCATTACCACCACTGTAGGATTCTAGAGAAATGCATGTTTTTGAGCATTAAAATATTATATTAATTTGGAATTTGTGTATTGTTTATAAAATAGTAAATGGTTTGGCCTTTGGTTTCCTCTCTGATTTTGTGCATATTTGCCCTCTAGAGATGATTCAATCAAAGAGATATGCATTTGTAAGAGATTGCACCATCCTACTCTGCCATACTGTTAGTAGACAATGGGCTTCTTCTGTAAAGACAACTAATCAGTAAAACACATTTACTGATGATGTGGGGAGCTGTAGCTCTCTGAGACTTTTCAAATCCAATTTGAAAAATATATTTAAATTGCTTAGAAATGTATTCATTAACTGTAATTGAGACTGTGTGTGTGTGTGTGTATGTGTGTGCCAGTGATTCAGTGATTAAGTTTGTACATGCGTTTGTCTGTATGTTTGAACTGTACAATGTCCCTTTTTAAATAAAGTTAACTAAATTTAGAACAAAATAAACTATGAATATTTTAATGTTTTAACAACTGAGTTGAGATGGGATGGTTATGAAAGGGTGGATGGAAGAATGGGACCCAAATGGAAGGAGCAGGCAGGCAAGAAGATGAATCCAGGCATCAAAATAATCAAAGTAACTAAACCTGAACAGAATAAGAACAACTCAGGAACAAAACTAACTAGGGAACAAAGAAAATGGAATCTAACTAAATTACTGAAAACTAAAAAGTATACACTGCAAGATATACTGCATTAAATATATAAACTGCAAACATACTAACTGGAACTGCAACATTAAGCAGAAAATAGAAAAACAATCTAAACTTCTCAGGTGAAACTACTCTTCATAAACAAATTTCTTTTATAAAAAGAAATATATAAAACAAAACAGAATGAAATAATTACAAAACAAGAAAACAAAATATCAGTACAGAAAACATCAAAACTTAACTATAAGACATACAAGATCAAATTCAACACCAACCGTTTGGTGCAGACTGATTCACGTATGTCTGAATAATAGCCAATGGTGTGCTACCTGGGGGCCTAAAGTGATATTGTCAAACTGACACATGTTTAGCTGGTTTCCCTAATGATGCATGCAAAATTGTGCACAGATGAGGTCATGATTTATAGCCAACTTTGTGCAAAGTGGGCGTGGCTTAATTGATCTTGACAAACTACTACAGAAACATGTTGAGAAGGTCTCACTGATGAAGCAAACTGAATTTGGTGCAGACTGATTCATGTATGTCTGATTAATAGCCAACGGTGTGGGCGGGACTAAAGTGATCTTAAACTAACACATTAATTTGTTTAGCAGGTGTTCTTGATGATGCACACCAAATTTGGCACAGATTTGATCATGTATGTGTGATTTAGAGCAAATCATTTGAAGCGTGGGTGGGGCTGAAAAAAACTACTACACCAATATGCTGAGTAGGTCTCCCTGATGGTGCACACAAAGTTTGGTGCAGATCGGATTACGTATGTGTGATTTAGAGCTAACAGTGCACCAAGGGTGAGGCATTTACTAGCATGCAGCATGTGAAGTCTGCATGTTCAAAGCTGTGGTGGGAGTTAGCTCAGATGTGCAAGAAGAGAGACAAATTGGCAACTTTGATCCGAAATTGCTGACTTTCAGTGGGGATTGGACTATGACTCCAAGAGAAGGTTTTTTAGGTTCTGAGACATTACACATGTGTACCAAATGTCATGATTCCAGGTCCAAGCATGGCTTGGGGCAAATTTTTGAAATAATTGTAGAGGGTGCTGTGGAGGAATTAGGCCACGCCCCCTCAAAAAACTGGACTGCATTCCAGTATTGGGGTGGATTAGGATCAAACATATTGAATTCTGTGCAGATTGGCTGAAATATGTGAAATTTAGAGCCAAACGTATGTCAACGACATGATGTCTGACTTTGCTGATCACCATGCCTTTCATTAAAAAGTTTTTGTGCTTGAAAGCCAGTGAGATCAAGTTATTAGCTGTGTTCTGACACAATTCGTTACTGATTAGGTCTCCAAGCCAAAAAATGTCACTTCCTGTTGTCAGGGGCAGGGCTTTGATGATGTCATATGGCATGACATGGTATGGTCGAGTATGCAACATGGATGACTTTTATCAAGTTTGGTGTATTGGTGTAAAAGAGATGAGTCCAGTGGGGATACAAGAAGATACAATGTACTGTTTTGTTTTGTTTTTTATGAAGCATAATCCTTTTGTTTCATGCATCACATTTTGGTCTTCACGTTGTAATATCACAATTTTATATAAAACATCTTAAAATATATCTTAATTATATTTTAAAATTAATAAAAACATCCAATTCTAAGTGTTTTTTTCTTACTGGTGAGTGAGAAATCATCAGTTAGGAAATAATTATCAGAATAAACTAGCATCTTTGAGCAGAGCCAAAAAGTATGAGTAGAAAATCAGCTAAACTGAAAATTCCTTGAACTAAAAAGGTTCTTGGCCATGTAGTGCTTCTCTTTATGATGCATAACCCCTGATATACTTTTAGATGATTGGTTCATATCTCTGTTAGGTAGGGTGCAGGAATGAACCTAGGTCCGGACGGAGGTTGAGAGTTAAAAATAAAACTATTTATTTAAACAAAAACAAAGAGCTGACAGGGCAGCAAAAAACAAAACAAAACACTAAGAGACTCAGAGGACCACAAAGAAACCAAACAGTAAGACGATGCCATGAGGAGATGAGAACAGTATTTATATAAACAGAGGAAGAGAAGTAATAAACAACAGCTGAGGAGAAGACTGATTGTGACTAACAGGTGAGTATGATTAGAGAGAATGAAACAGACTGAGGAGAGATGAGAAGTAATGACACAAGGAGGAGACAGCAGACAGGACAAGACACAGACCCCTACAGTTGCAGATTATAAAATCATGGAATTTGGTTTGTAATTTGGTTATTATTGCAAACAAATAAATATGTGAATCTGTTTATTTGTTGTAAGAACAGAAACACTGAATTGCACCATCTTAAAAACACAGACTTCTGACTTTTCTCTTTCATCAAACAATGCATCTAAAGCTGTGTCACCAGAAAACTGGATGGTGTATTTTGGCATTGTAGTAACACAGTAATTAGGATAAGTAACACATCCTTATTAGGCGGCACAAATAGTTACCATCACAGGGGGAGGAAATATAAACTCTCAACAGCTGTCACCTGTCAACAAAGAAGGATCAACCTAACAAATGCTATTCAGAGAGCAATTTACTGTAGCATTACATTCATTTATTTTGATCTGGTATTTTGATCCACTCCATGAGATTTTTATTTATTTTTTGCTTTGATAATTTGTGAACACATCAAATGATGTGAATTTACAAATTATTTCATTAAACAAATAAGGTGATGACAATGAAATTGGTTTAATTAGAAACATAGTTCAACATGTATTTTCTGACTATAGTTAAAAGTATTACTACTAATTTTGAAGAACTGCTGATAGTTTCTGCCCTGTGTGTATTTGCACTTGTAGTGTTTTTATGTGTCTGTTATTATTAGAGCTTATAAAGTGGGATGTATTATGCAGATGTGACACACAAGAAGACCTCTAATCCCCAGGATACAGATACGGTAACCTTTGAGCAGGATATTGTGCCTTGAATGAAAGCAAGAAAGACAAAACCAACCAGGTGCTGCACAGCATCCATGCACCAGAACTCAGATGTTCTGGTATTTATATGAGAAGTGACTTTGGAATGGTCATTACAAATAAGATATTTTGTTTACGGAAAGCAAAACGATAAAAACAGAACTGTTCACGTAGTCTATTTCAGTGGTTCCCAAACTTTTTAGACTTGTGTACCCCCTGAGCCATTTTGTCATACCACTAGTACCCCCTCTATCAAACGTAATAAGGATTCTCCAAAACTATAATAGATAACAACTGATTATTAAATGAAATTTTTTTATTTAACCCCCTAGAATGTTAAGTTCTCAGGATTTTGATATTTTCAACTCAAATTAAACATAAAAATAAGTATGTTGCCTTGAAAGTGAATAAGTAATTAAACCAGGTAATGGCAGGTGCAGGAAGCACCACCATGACCAGGACGAAAACCACACTGCTCTTCCTGAATCCGAGATTCGACTATCCGATGGACCCTCCTCTCCAGGACCCCTGAATAGACCTTACCAGGGAGGCTCAGAAGTGTGATCCCCCTTTAGTTGGAACACATTCTGCGGTCCCCCTTTTTAAATAGGGGGACCACCACCCCAGTCTGCCAACCCAGGGGAACTGCCCCCGATGTCCACGCTATATTGTAGAGTCGCGTCAACCAATGCAACCCCACAACATCCAGAGCCTTAAGGCTTGGTTGTACTCGCGCTTTGAAATGCGCACAACTAGCGCGCGCTCTGGGTCGTGCGGCTTCTGCGTTCATAGTTTCGCCACTTTGCACACGGCAAAGTGCTGATCTTTTATGGACCAGCTGGTGGCAGTACGCTCTAAAACCTGTGCATAGATTGTAAGAAACAGGCGTAGAAGACGAAATTCTATTTTATTTCTATTACTATATTTTTTCTGTTTTGTTTTTAAATGCCTAACATAATTTAGTTTGTTTAATTTAGCATTTTGAACTTTACATTACTGTATAGTTTATCAAGCTGTTTATGTCGTGTGCTATTATGCATCGTAATTTTTATTCTACAGAGCGGGTTTGTTTATTCCATCCCCACTTTTGCTCACCCTCTTCTTTGCTTTAAAAGCGATCACGCATGTTTTTCTATGTCTTACAACACACAGACTTATCTTTGTCGAATTCTCTTGCATTTGAGTGTTTTTATGGTCTCTCGTGGAGGGATCATATAAATGTTTGATGTCCACGGCGCGCGGTCCTTGCAGAGTTTCAACAATCCGGAGGTGCACGACCTCGCGACAGGACACCACACGGGGCCAATGCGCAGGGGCGGGTATGCCGCAATTGCGTCACTTTCGGAATGCGCCCTGGGCAACGAGTTGACAATAAACCAGCCTTTAAGGAACTCTGAGCGAATCTCATCCACCCCCGTCACAGCCGCCTCGACAATGGAGGCACAGAACATGGCCCACTCGTACTCAATGTCCCCCATCTCCCCCAGAACGTGTTCGAAGTTCCCCCGGAGGTGAGAGTTGAAGCTCCGTATGACGGGAGACTCTGACAGACGTTCCCAGCAGACCCTCACTATACGTTTGGGTCTGCCAGGTCTGACCGGCAGCCTCCCCCACCAACAGAGCCAACTCACCACCAGGTAGTGGTCAGTTGACAGCTCCAACCACGCCTCTCCAGGTCTCACTGTCATTACCCACGTGAGCGTTGAAGTCCCCCAGCAGAACGAGGGAGTTCCCGTTAGAAGCGCTCTCCAGCACCCCCTCCATGGACTCCAAAATGGGTGGGTAATCTGAACTGCTGTTAGGCGCATAGGCACAAACAGTCAGGACCCGTCCCCCCATCCGTAGGCGGAGGGAGGCTACTCTTTCATTCACCGGGGTGAACCCCAACGTACAGGCACCGAGATGGGGGGCAATAAGTATTCCCACTCCTGCTCTGCGCCTCTCAGCATGGGCAACTCCAGAGTGGAAGAGAGTCCAACCCCTCTCAAGGAGACTGGTTCCAGAGCCAGAGTGGTGCGTCGAGGTGAGTCCAACTATATCTAGTCGGAACCTCTCAACCTCACACCAGCTCAGGCTCCTTCCCCACCAGAGAGGTGACATTCCACGTCCCTAGAGCCAGCTTCTGTAGCTGAGGATCAGACCGCCAAGGTCCCCGCCTTTGACCACAGCCCAACACACATTGGACCCGACCCCTACTGCCCCTCCCACAGGTGGTGAGCCCATGGAAAGGGGGACCCATGTCTCCTCTTTGGGCTGTGCCCGACAGGGCTCCATTCACAAATCTCAGTCCTAATTTTATTTAGTTTTTTTACTCACCTGGGGAATTTTTCCACATACCCCCTGTACTATGCTTGCATACCCCAAGGGGTACCTGTATCAGACGTTCCTATGTTAAGATTTTTTTAGATATAAGATATTTCATTTAATTCAAAATTTGATAATAATATATTGTATGCATATTATTGCATTTCCACAATGCAAGGGTTTTGCCCTTAATTCCCCCAGACTTTTGAATCATTTTATTTTTGCTCATCTGTCCTGTCCAGCTGTTTCTCAGATAAAGGGTGGAGATTTGTTGTCGATCTAAATGCAGCTGTGTAGTGAATTAGTGAAAGATTCTTAACAAATCCACATTAGCAAAGCTAAAGCCCTGAATACAAAGTATTCAAGAGCTGGAACAAGCCCTACTGTGACCCAGAGAATAGCATGATATGAGTTAGGAAATATGAATGAAATGTTTTGGCAGATGGTATAGTTTTGTTTATAAAGCAGAGTAACAGAAATTTCAGTGCCCCAGTCCAGTCACTATGAATAATGATGCCATTTCATGTTTTATGACCACACTTTAATGCTGACAAAAGTCTTCTTGTAACATGGTTTTGAGTTTTGTATTTTAAAACCAGCCAACAAATCAATGTTTTGTAAAAGAACAGTTTCATTGTAAAAGAAATTAGAAAAATGTTTTATTGAACTGTTCATAACAGAAAATTAGTTTTCATGTGGAAAAATAGGACTTTTTTAAAAAAACCTACAAGTACTACCAAAAAGTATAGAAAAACTAAAATTATGAAAGATTTTTAAGTTTTTTCAAATCAGAGACAGTTTTTCAGTTCTTATCCCAAAAGTGTGTTTCATTCGGACTACATAACACAAAATGAGTATCCATGTGGAAAAATAAGATTTTTTTCAAAAAAACTTCAAATACTTCCAAAACGTATAGGTAAACTAAAATTTAACAAAGATTTTTAAAGTTATTTCAAATCAGAGGCTGTTCTTCAGTTCTTATTTCAAAAGTGTGCTTCAATAGGTCTACAAAACAAAAAAAAAGTTTTTATTAGTAAAAAAAATATTTTTTCAAAAATCCTACAAATACCAAAAAGTATCAAGAAATTAAATTATCATTTTTAACTTTTTTAAAATCATAGCCAGTTATTAAGTTCTTATCTCAAAGGTGTGCGTCATTCGGTCTACATAACACAAAATGAGTTTTCATGTGAAAAAATAGGATTTTTTTCAAAAATCCTACAAATACTACCAAAAACTTATAGAAAAACTAAAAGTTAACAAAGATTTTTAATGTTATTTCAAATCAGAGGCTGCTCTTCAGTTCTTATCTCAAAAGTGTGCTTTGTTTGGTCTACAAAACACAAAATGAGTTATCAGGTGGAAAAATAGGATTTTTCTTTTCAAAAATCCTACAAATACTAACAAAAAGTACCAAGGAACTAAAAGTTAACCCTCCCATTCCTTTCGGGACTCTCTGACCCTCTAATAAGCCAACACGGTCAAAAAGACCCCCAGGCGTCAGCCAGCCAGCAGCGGGTTAAGAAGACCCAAAGAGCCAACAAAGCAGTCCTGTGCAGGTCAAAAAGACCTGAGAACCCACCAAGCCTGCCAACGAAGCCAGCCAACCAGCCTACCATCCAGCGCGGGTCAGAAAGACCCGAGGAGCAATCGAGCCTGCCAGTAGGGGTCAGAAAGACCCGAAAAGCAGGAGCAAGCCTTTGCGGTGTCAAACAGACCCAAGGAGCAGGATCAAGCCTTGGTGGGTCAAAATGACCCGAGGTGCAGCAGAAGCAAGCCATCGTGGGTCAAGCCTTGTTAGGTATTAACTAGACAAACCCCAAGAAGTAAGGTGTGTGGTTTATTGTGTTGTGTCAATTTCCTTTTTATTTTAAAGATCACTCATGTCTTAAAAAACAAATCAGGGGACATAAACTGGGGTTACGTACTGGTCTCAACCCAGTTCTCCAACAGTCCCTTTATCCCCTGCCTCCAGCATTTTGGATAAACTGTAGGCTTTTCAGTAATCCCTCAGTGGTAAAAGGCAGATTTAAAATTTGAGACATAGTTCTGAATAGCTGGCCAAAATAGAGGGGAGCACTGATGGGGTTACTGGGTGTGTTTTGTTAAAAGTATTGGATTTCTCATATCTTTGATCGGCCTAAATCCCTTTATGATATGATTTTGGTTTTGTCACATCTATGAAGGTATTATATTTCTGCTAGAATTGCAACGCAAAGGTTGAACAAACAAGTTTTCACTTTCTAAGTCAGTTCATTATTATGTTGGTCTTTTATTGTATACTTAAAGTGAGAATTCAGCTCTTTTAAAAATAATCACTTTTTAAAATTAATAATGAACCTGTAACCTAAATCTTAGTCTTGAATAGCTTCAGTTTAGAGAATAGAATTCTGACCAAATCTGACAAACATGTCTAATCTGAAAGAGGATTTCTACCATTGCAACAAACTTCCAATCTCAAACGTTTCATATCCATTTATTCAAATAGGATTTTAAAAGCCTTTACCTATCATCAAGTTCATATTAAGTGAATACACATATACTGTATATATATTCCATTAATTTTGCTGGAATAACACTGTCTTTTTATTTCTTACAGATGAATACCACACTATACGTATCATGCTCTACTCTCTTATTTTCTTCCTGAGTGTATTTGGCAACCTGCTGATCATTATTGTGCTCACGGTCAACAAGCGCATGCGCACCGTAACCAACACTTTCCTATTGTCACTGGCCGTCAGCGACCTGATGATGGCCATCTTCTGCATGCCCTTCAACCTCATTCCCAGCATCCTAAAGGACTTCATCTTTGGAGCTCCTATGTGTAAAATAGTGGTCTACCTCATGGGTGAGTCAAAGCAGATGGCAATGGGATGTGGAACATATTCATAATTTTATACATGAATGAACAACTAATGGGGTTGTTATCTGCATGAGGCACAACATGTCATATGTCATTGGCAAAGCTTTGCTTAAACTCTTTTTCAGGAAAAAAAACACAACTATATGCATCAACATGAGCTAAAAATTTGACCTTGTACTCTGTTTCACAGCAGAATGAGTTTCTGCAGAATAGACATTGAAAAGTAATTTATGTTAGATCTCACTGAAATTCAAACACATCAGCCATTCCTAAATGTCTTGAGATGAGGACTTGCAGAGATTCAGAGTGGGGGTAAATTGCATGCTGGCAGAGGTTAGAAGTGTGTCAACCATAAAAATGTTTCGATGGACCGGCAAGTGAGGAGTAATATTCAGAGACAAAAGGTTTCAGTTCTAGATTTTGGCAATGAAGTACAAAAAATGTAGAGACTGTTTTGATTTATTTTTTTTTTGCATGAGTACAAAGTCATTAATCACTATGAATCTAAAAAAACAACAACATTTATCCAATTAACTGCTCCAATTTCATTTTACATTATAAATTTGAGCAGTTTATTTGCCAGCATTTAAGGTGTTGTTGTGTTAAGGATTTGACAATTGAATATTGATGTTCTCTTACAATATATTACAGCAAGTATTTTTAATGAGCATCATGCTAGTTTTGAGTAATGCATTATGAGGAGCTTTTGCAGTATTTTTGGTCTTTCAAATAATGCCAGCACATTGCAAAGGAACAATTCAGCTAATGCGTTTTTATTTGTTTGCTGTGCTACTTTGTCAAAGTGATGGCATAAATAGATCCATTTTTTTAACTCTATAGAACTAAACAATAAAATCTACTAAATCAGTAAATGCCTCCTGACATACAGTGGCTGAACAGCACTATCTAATCAGCTGCAACACATGGACACAAATGTCACAGATAAAAATAGTTTATTTTTTAATTTTTTTGTTACCTTGCAACAGCAGCTCTATTTGTTTGGAAACACAAAGAACTTGTTGAGCTTCCTATCATACAGCTCAGTATTAATAGCATAAAAATATACTTTTTCTATTAGCCACTCTCGGTCTAATTGCTTGTTGAAACAGGCAAAACTGCAATAGCAATATACTGTATTGTTGCAAATAAGTATAGAAAAAGACAAATAAACATGACAGCAGTACAGAAAACCAATAGTCAAGGTGCTCATGTAGATGTGTGAACTATGTAACATGTATTTTACAAAGTAAACAAAAGATAGGGGAGAAGAGCCTAATACTGAAGAGAGACAGGACTTTATAATGAGGAGAGGCACTGGACCAAGGTCTGCCGCCAACTGTTGCAGCATAGAAATGTAAGGGGCCTTTCAGACCAAAAGTGGCATGCTCCAAGCTTGCCACTGAGTTCAGTGCTGAGTCTGCACTCCAAAACAGAATGTCAGGATTTACTAAAAGGGGAGTTTTTCAAAAGAATGAGTGTGAGTGGACAAAAGTTTTGGCAATCAGAAAACCCCTGGTTCTCATACATTGCTGTTGGCTCTCATAATGTAGCTTAAAAAAGGCTAGTGAAGCAGCTGACTGTCCACTGTCAGCCCAATGTGGAATTGTTTGACTGAGCGAGAATATGACAGTGTGCTGCTCTTTTTTATATATATGTAGATTACAACAAAACTGTCTTTAACTCATGAAATGTCCAATAGTTTCATTACATTACAGTTGCAATGAAAGTCATGTGGAAATAAATGCTTCTTTTGACTTGGTGATGTACTGTATATAAAAACAATGGGTCAAGTACAGAGCCTTGTGGGACTAAATAATCAGAATTAACACTGAAACAACTGAGTAAAGGTAGCTTGCAAATGGCCATTCCTGAAATTTGGTTGTAATCCCCCACAAATATAGATAAATAATAATAGATTAAATACTTTTAAGATTTACATATCCCCTCTTGACTGCAAGAGGAAATTGACTTTTAAAACATCCATCCATCCATCCATCCATCCATCCATCCATCCATCCATCCATCCATCCATCCATCCATCCATCCATCC
>JARVGW010000136.1:16515954-16527975 GCA_031762495.1 Anablepsoides rubrolineatus
TGACCTATATGTAGAAAATGTTACATTTACATCACATCATGGATCACATATTGATCAGATGCTGCTGCTGACTAATTCAAAATTCAGAAATTAAGAAAACCTTTAAGATGTTTGTCCACTTCCTTTCCTAAAGCAATTTAAAACCAATGCTTTAAAGCATTCTGAAAGAAAATATTGTTAAGCCTGTTCATTTACAAAATTGTGTGCTTGAACCGTACTGAGAGTGTACCAATGCATGGGAATTGAATAGTAAGAAATCATACAAAACCCCAGAGAGCTCTTGGACTGAAGGCGTTTTAATAGCAAGCGTTCAGATCCTGATAACCCGGAAACAGTTCAATATAACAGGGAGCTTCAAGACATGGCCCGCCTATTTTATCACGTGATCAGGAAAAGGAGCCCTAACTGGCTGGACCATGTCTGTCAAACAAACAATACCTAGTCTACTGAAGATTCAAAAGTTCAGTTATGTGTTGAATTTGTGTTCAGGCATGTATCTATCTAAAAGCCTCCTGAGTCTGAGAAACCCTGATCAAGAGTCCCACAACCCAGTCTGCACATAAAATCATCAATTCAATTAGAAATAACCACATTATAAGAATAAATTACTGTTCACCTAATAAAAGACTATACAATGTGTAGTGTCTTTAAAAATCAGTTGTAAACAACCCCAATAAATCTCTACAATTTCTTAACAGTAAACAAAGGTGTATTTGACTTTAAATCTTATTTTTGAGCAGATACCTTAATAAAAATGTGCAGGACATGTTGCTGTGTACAAATCCCTTTAAGTAGTTTTTTTAAACAAACACAGTGAATATATTTTAATGATTCCTTTATTAAGATTTTATTTCAGCACATAAAAGAAACAAACCAAACAATGTACCAGACATCAAGCATATAAATGTGTATGATCAGGCACTATTAGATAGTTGACTCTAAACATGTTTTGATTAGAGTCAAATTTTCCCCTAATAGGTGCCACCAAGCATCCACTAGCCAAGCTCTGATGTTGGTGTTAACCTTGTTTTTCTCATTGTTAATGTGAATGATTTGAAATTGCTTTTTAATCACGACAATTTCATTTGCACTACAATCATTGTAATGACTGCAGGCTTATTGAAGCATAACCTTTAGTGGGCACATGAGTATTTGCATAAAAAAGCAGTAGAAAGTCTTGCTTAGTGCTCAATTAAAATATGAAATTGACTGGGAGCTAAAGCCATTGCACTGATATGTTTGCTGTCTTTTTTTTTTTCAAAAATGGAAAAAAATAATAATTTTACACAGAAAGAACATATAATGTAATACCAAGAGAACCGATAGATTGGGAATACTAACATTTGTACAACAATTGTATTTATTTTTTATTGTACCAAATTTTGTTTGTACATGGCTGCCTTTTAGCTTCTAATTTTTTCTTTATGTACTTATTTTTATTTTATTTCTTTTTTATTTCTTTGGTAGGAAAGCAAGAATATTAAATACCACTAAACCGTAACATCTTCTCATGTATGATTACTATGACTCAGAAGGAATTGCTACTTGTTTTGCTATCCATTAGAGAAAGCAGCTGCTCTTTAAAAAAGAATGAGTCATTCAGAAAAAAAATAATAATAATAATAACACAAATGGGTACATGTGTCATTACAGAAATCAATCAGCTGGCTGCATTCAAAAGAAAATAAAAATCAGGCACAAATTATTTTTAGGTCACTGGCTTAAACATTTGATCAAGCATAAATAAAATGACCTTATCATTTTTTTCATTATAATCTCAACATAATAATTTAAAACAGTACACTAAGACAGCCTGGAAATTTGACCAAAGTGATAAAACAATTAGCTCTGCTAAAGTCACAATTAATCAATTATTTTGAAATAAAAGCTATTGAGTAAACTTCTGTATTAGTTTAGATTTTCTAATTGGTTAAATTTGTTTGTTTTTTGTTTAAACAAATCTATTTCACCCTAATTAAAATGGAAACTTGCGTTAAGCTTTTACTTTGCTGTCAAGAAAGGACGTTCTGATGAAACTGAAGGGTTGTCTATAAAGTTGCCCTCTAAGACAATTACATTGTTTATAACATGTAGAATGGTGTGTTCTTCTCTGCACGAGTGAGTTTGTCCCAAGTTCAACATACATAAATTCTTTTTTCCCTTACTGTTTCATTCAGATGTGAAGAACGGCCTGACTTCTGCTGTGTCTACTGGTAGTGACGATGGAGATGGTTGCTATGTCAACGTGGTCCAACGGCCACACTCACTGGAGATGTCCACGATGTCCGCAACATCAACCAAACCAATAAAAGCAGAAAGACCCCGCAGTAACACATCTGAGGCCAAGTTGGAGGCCAAAAAGCGAGTCATTCGCATGCTGGTGGTCATCGTGGTCCTGTTCTTTCTCTGCTGGATGCCTCTGTACTGCGTCAACACCTGGCGGGCCTTCGATGACGCCTCTGCCACCGAGGCTCTTACGGGGGCACCTATTGCTTTTATCCACCTGCTGATCTACACCTCTGCATGCGTCAACCCCATTATTTACTGCTTCATGAACACGCGTTTCCGCAAAGCCCTGCTCGCCACATTCTCCTGCTGCGTCGCCCCGTGCCGCCATCGCCATCGCCGAGGGCTACGTGACAACGAGGAGGACGTTATGGCAACAGGGGCGTCCATGTCCAAGTTCAGTTACACTACCGTCAGCACCATGGGAACCTGCTGAGGAAGATGGATGCAGGCAAAATCCAGAAAAGACAGTTACTACGGCAACCCCGTTCCCAACATCCTTTGTTTTCAGGCCAGTGCCGAGCACATGAGGATTGTAATGTGAAGTGGAGACACAAACCATATTATGTAGCAGTATAGAAGCTTCACCCATGACCGTAAGTAGAAATATGTGGAAAATATTCAACAAAAAACAGTCTCTGTGTAAATATAGTCATAGCTTTAGGATTCAAAAGCACAAAAACAGAATATATACGTATTCCTTGTCACTGTGGAGCAAAACAAATGGTTTGCTTAGATGTTTACAGGGGTGTAATATTTTGTACGTTTGTTTGTGTGTGTGTGTCTGTGTGGTATTGCAAAATTGAGTACTATGTGACAAAACAGTCTTGATAAAAGTCGTTAAACTACAAAAATACCACTGAAGTTGTTTTAAAAAAAATGCTGTCAGTTGTTAAATTTCTGTGTTTATGATGGTATTTGAACTGCCTTGTGGCCCAAGTGCCTGCTTTTAAATACTGCTGCTTTTGTCTAGTATTCATTTGTACGGAAGCCGAGAGCGGCCATTTTCCGCTCATAATTATCTTTCATGGTTTTCTCGGATTATGTCGTTATCACGAGATAACAAGGACCGTTTTCTCGTGATAACGACTTATGGTTTTTTTGTGTATCATTCAGTAACCATGGAGACAGCCCGATCCCGTCAGCTGGTCACCGATAAAGTTTATTATATCATCAAGTTCAAGATCGCTGTGTAAACACCTGCTGAGCTGCAGTCGGGCCAGTCGTCTTCTTAAATGATGAGGGCTGATATGAAAGTTATCTGTACAAGACAAACATCACAATTTCAGCCTAATATGAACTTTTATGAACAATTAATACTGTTGCCTTCAGGCCCAGGCCACAGAGAGAGAGAGAGAGAGAGAGAGAGAGAGAGAGAAACCATGGAAAATAATTATGAGCGGAAAATGGCCGCTCTCGGCTTCCGTACATTTGCCTCATTTATTATAACATAATGTTCATAAAAAGTTATATTTACATATGTTTAGGTGTTTAATTATACTTAAAAGTGTTGCTGAATTTTGTTTGTTTTCATTGGAACTTATCATTGAATGTCAAAGATATACAGTAACTATTTCACATAAAAAAGAGAAAAAAAACGTACATGAGACATGATGCTGGCAATCTGGAGAATATGTTTGTAAAATTGTATTAATTAATCTGTTCTTTGTTAAATGAGAACATTAGGTTAACTCATCATTCAGAACACACTGATAAGAATCTGTTCTTTTCAATACCCCTTTAAATCTGAAAAAAAAATCATCTGAATGTTATTATGGATACAATACAATCAATACAAGTTTTAATTAAAAATAATTTAGTTTTAAATATATAAACTGTGGGTAAAGATCAATTAATATCTCAGCCACAATTTTTTGAACCACTAGCAGAATGAAATGCAAAAACCTCAATCAACCTGAAACACAAAAAGAGAGATCAAACTGTATCCATGGTTTCTTTAGATGAACAAGTTTATAATTTTCTGCCACTGTTGAACTTAGCTTTTAGTCTACAAAGTGACATTTAGGGGTCTCTTTTTGTATGGTCTGTCTTGCATATTGGAGATTTTGGCTCCCTCTTATTATGTTATAACCTCAGACCCTGCCAGGCTCAACTGGTGAACATTTTTCACAGAGTGCACCAAAGGGCCATGCTGTCAGTCTCATAACTAAAGATGGATGGCTTACTGGCATGATGTGCATGTGCATGTAGAAAATTCTATATAGATATGCAACATTTACACAGTGCACCACGCCTTCATGTCAACTTGCTGGAGTCTTCTGTATTTAATTCTGTTTATATTATTGGTCATGAAAAATGACAGTCTTGTTAATACTCCCAATTAGCATCTGCTTATTTTGCCACAATTATTTAAATACTTAAATAAATCTTGCTTCAAACTGATGACAAAGTGACAGCCGGAGCTTTACTGACCCTCCCTTCGTGTCACTTTGCAGACACTTGCATTAACGCTGAAATGCAAGAGGCAGACATTCATCTGCTTGTTATAAGAGCTTTTTGATCCTCCTTTGATTACAACTGGCATCAGACTTTTGTATGCATGCCTCTTATTTGTATTATGCCCATAACACTAAAGTGAGATCAGAGAAATTCATTAGTCCAACACAAGAATGGCCTGATGTTAAACCTAATATTTTTCAGTAAATAAAGTTATTCTATTGCAGTCAACTGTGGTAAGGAATTAATAATAAATCTGTTCAAACTTCACATTAGAGAAAAATAATGTAAGACTCTGTGTTGTTATTTATGCTTTCCAATTGAAATACTTATTATCTGAGACACAAGCAAGTGATTTCCCTGGGGTGTTACAGTTGCTGTTATGACTTGATTCCACACATTTCCAACACACACACACACATAGGTATGGTTCTATATTTTAAACTGGTGGGGCGCCCATTGTATTTGACTTTTTTGTCTTTAATGGTTTAGGTTATATATGTGGCTTTTGCTTTATAGTCATGTAATAGTACATAAGACTATTTGTGGTATATAATAATGCAAAATGACTGGTCATAACTTAAGCCACACTCTGTCAACCCTAATTTATTTTGCAGTTTATAAAAGTTTGCAGCCTCATTACTACTGCACTTTTCCAGTGGGTTGTCCATCATGCCTGGTACAGACAATAAAGATGGCTTTTATATAATGACAAGCCCCCACTTACTTTGCCTGGACTCCAAACAACAAGGTGAAACTAACCTGTTACTGGTAGCAGTCACTGATTGATTTTTCTCTCAATCGTTCTCACCTCTCTGCTGACAACTTCTTATTACAATGCCTGATGTTGGCATGTTGAATCTTAAGAACTAAGTACGTCCACATCCTGATATGAGATATTGAACTTTCTGCTGACACCATTACCATTTTGTGAACTGCACAATGAACAGTTCAAACCCATTCCTGACAAAACTAAAATAGATGGTTCAATATTTTTTATACAAATACAACAGACAAACGCTGGAGGGGCTCAGGAGTGATGCTGCTGAGGAGTGATAAAGACCATACAAAGGGAGTCTTTATAAGACCCATGTGTAAATAGTCGGATGCCACATTTTTATTAAAAGCAAAATCTACATTTGCAGCAGTTGCATTATTTGTAAATCCTTTGAATTTCCCACTATTGTAACAGGAATACACACTATTCAACATAAAAAAAAATTGATAGTTTTTTTTTATTTTAAATGTTGACATTAGATATAATGAGATATTAAATACTAATACAAATAAGAAAAAAATTATTTTGTTCCCTTTACCACTCTTTTTTCTGTTAGCAGCTTTCCTGATAAATATTTTACTTGTATCATTAAACCTTTGTCTCTTGAATAATCACACAGACATGTTCACAATTTTTGCCACCAATTTCTTTCTTGTTTTTAAACCGTAAAAACCAAGTTTTTATTTAAGCCAAAAACCACAAACAAGTTTCTTTTTTCCTTTTTTCAACCAAAGATTCTACAATGTTTCCTGTTCTGATGTTATTGGTTGTTCCCTTCTCTACTGTTTGAAGTAAAAGTGTAGTGCACCAGTGTAGAATTAAAACATCAGACACTGGATTTAAATCAACATAATGTATTGTTTTTTTATTCTGTACTATTTTACTATAAAAACTGTATTAATTCATGTAACAAGAGCTTGAATGTAACAGGTGTTTATATTTATTTAAAACTCAGAAATATTAGCAGTGATTGATTATAGTGATTATCTTATATTATTTTTAGCAATGGGTATCTTGTGAGCCATCTTTGTTTCCCGTAAATGACTCATGTGTATCACTGAAGTATTTTCTCTAACACTTTGGGATGGGAAACATAATTACTTCCTGGGTTGTGTTAACAAGCACTGCCTTTTGAAGTGAATGAAGTGTTACATTTATGGATCTTGACAGGGACAGAAGGTGGAGGTTGAATAAGAGCTTATGGGTTCTGCATGTGAAAATGCAGATGAAGATTTTTTTTTTCTTTCTTTTAGACAATAAAAAAGCATTTGGCCAAAGAATGGACATGAAAAAAATGTACTCAGAATATTTGTACAGAGCATGTCTGGTGATTAAAAGAAATGTGTAGCTATAAGATAGTTAATGTGTGGCCACAAGCTAATTGTTGCAGTCATCTCAAGTTTAAAATAATTAATTTCATATTAACATAGGAATAAATGACAAACTTCAGTCTCTTGAGGTTAGGAATGGAGTATTAGCTTTATATGTTGCAGCTATAAGACACCAGTGACGACTGGAGTTGTCTTTGTCCAAAGTGCTTTACATTGTTGAAGCTCAACAATCGAAACAGGTTTCTCTCTCACCCTGTGTCTCGCCTTTGGAAGGAGTCAGAATTATAGTACGTTCAGTACATAAAACCTTCCCCGACACACACTTAGGCCGTTAAAAATAGTACTATGAAAAACAAACCATTTAGATTGAACAATAGAGGTATACTCTTTGGATCAAACATACACCAAAAAATAACTATATTATGTGCGGGGTACCTTTAAACAGTTTAAAACAAAAACAGCATAACCATAATCTCTAAGGATGTCTGTAGAGACACAGCTGCTCAAAATTATTTTGTGGCCAAGCACTATTTATCTTGTATCTTATTGCACATGATTTAAAAAAAAATTATGTCACCAGATGAACTCTGTTTATTTCATCCATCCATCCATCCATCCATTCATCCATCCATCCATCCATCCATTTATCCGGGTCGGGTCGTGGGTGACACAAATAGGCAAATACTGTCAGGGCTGAGTGGAGCAGGGCGACCAAAACACAGGAGCCAATATATAAAGGATAAGTGAACTCTTTATTTACAGGTGCTCAAACAGGAATCCAAATAGGTTCCGTTGGGAGGTTTACTTGGAGTGTGAGATCCAACAGGTAAGAGTCCTTCTTCAGACAGAGTGGCCTGATCTCAGTGGTTCCTGGTGATTGATTGATTCTTGGGTGCAGGGTTCCTTGAGGTGATAATCCTCCAATAGATGAGCTCAGTGGGCAACCAGAGCAAGACGCGTCGTGGCATAAACCTTGAAGAGGACAAGTATATACAGAGGTAAGTACTCAGCAGAACATTTACTAACTGAGAGGCTGTAGTTTTCAGTACCCAACAGGCATGATGCTTCAGCGAAGAACAGACTGCAGAGGGGAACTTTTAAGGTCCAGGATCTCAGAGAAATCAGGCACAGGTGAGACCAATCAGCCACAAGCTGACTCACCAAGCAGGGGTGAGGAAACCAGCAACCATCACAGTGGGGGCAGCAGCCTAAGCAGAGAAACCCAGACTTCCCTCTGCTTAGCCACGTGGGACAGCTCGTCTTGGGGAATCCCAGAGCCGACTGAGAAACATAGTCCCTCCATTGTGTCCTGGGTCTTCCTCCTCTCAGTGGAACATGCCCGAACATCCACCTCACTAGGGAGGTGTCCATGAGGCATCCTGAACAACTGGCTTCTCTTGATGTACTCTGAATCTCTACCGGATGACAGAGCTTCTCACCCCATCTCAAAGGAAGAGCCCAGACACCCTGAAGAGGAACTAATTTTGGCCGCTTGTATCTATGATCTCACTCTTTCCGTCACTACCCTAAGCTTGTGACTATAGATGAGAGTAGGAACGTAGACGACTGGTAAATTGAGAGCTTCGCCTTTTGGCTCATGAAAGAACATAGAATATAACCACAACATATAATTTAAGATAAAGCCAATAAGACCACATTATTCAAAAAAACCAGAGATGCAATCTTAAGCTCTCCAAAACGAATCCTCTCAACACCTTGGCTGCGCCTAGAAATTCTGTCCTTAAAATATATGAACAGAATCTGTGACAAAGGGCAGCCTTGGTGGAGTCCAACTCTCATTGGAAATGTGCCCGACTTACTACCAGCAGTGCAGACCAAGCTCTAACACTGGTCGTACAGGGCTTGGTACCCCATACTCACAGAGTAACCCCAACAGGACTCCCAGAGGGACACAGTCGAACACCTTTGCCAAGGAAATATGTTCCCCCTGTAGTTGGAACACACTCTGCGGCCCTCCCTTTTTAAATAAGGAGACCACCACCCCAGTCTTCCAATCCAGGGGAACTGCCCTGATGTCCACTCAATATTGGAGAGTCATGTCAACCAAAGCAACCCCACACCATCCAGAGCCTTAAAGAAATCTTATCCATCCCTGGTGCCTGGCCACAGAGGAGCTTTTTAACCACTTTGGTGACCTCAGCAACAGAGGTTGGAGAGTCTGACCCAGGGTCTCCAGACTCTGCTTCCACATTGGAAGACATGCTGGTGGGATTGAGGGGGTCTTTTAAGAATTCTGCCCACCGACCTACAACGTCCTGAGTTGTCAGTAGTGGTCAATAGTGCACTATCCACCATAAACGGTGTTGGAAGTGAACCTCTTTCACCCCCTGAGATGCCTGATGGTGGACCAAAATCGTCTCGAAGCCGCATGGAAGTCTTTTTCCATGGCCTCTCTGAACTGTTCTCATACCTCAGTTTTTGCCTCAGCGACCACCCAAGCCACAATCCGCTTGGACTGCCAGTACCCATCAGCTGCTTCCGGAGTCCTACAGGCCAAAAAACCCAGATAGGTCTCCTTTTTCATCCTGACAGCATCCCTCAATGCTGGTGACCACCAGGGAGTTTGAAGGTTGCCGCCATGACAGGCACCGACAACCTTGCAGCCAAAGCTCTGGTAAGCTGAATTGACAATGGAGGCACGAAACATAGCCCACTTGGACTCAATGTCTCCCACCTTTCCCAGAACATGTTCGTAGTTCATCTAGAGATGTGAGTTGAAGCTCAGTCTGACGGGAGACTCTGCCACATGTTCCCAGCAGACTATCACTATATGTTTGTGTCTGCCAGGTCTGACTGGCATCCTCCCCCACATTGAAGCCAACTCACTACCAGGTAGTGGTCAGTTAACAGATCTGCCCCTCTCTTCACCCGAGTGTCCAAGACATGTGGCTACAGATCAGATGAGATGGCAACAAAGTTGATCAATGAACTGCGGCCTAGGGTGTCCTGGTGCCAAGAGCACATATGGACACCCTCATGCATGAACACGGTATTCATTATGGACATTCCATGACGAGCACAGAAGTCAAATAACAAAACACCACCTGGGTTGAGAATTGAAGGGTGGGGGGGGCGAGGGGCATTCCTCCCAACCACAGCCCTCCAGGTCTCACTGTCATTTCCCATGTGAATGTTGAAGTCCCCCAGGAGAACAAGGGAATCCCTATTAGGAGCGCTCTCTAGCACCCCCTCCAAGGACTTCAAAAAGGGTGGGTAATCTGGACTGCTGTAAGGTGCAATAGTCAGAACCCGTCCCCCAACATGTAGGTGGAGGAAGGCTACCCTCTCATTCACCAGGATAAACCCCAACGTACACAGAGAGGCTGTTTATATTAACTTTTATTAATTTTAACTCTATAGGTCTGATAAATAAAATAACAATATAATAATATACACATATATATGTATATAATCCTGTGAAAAAATATTCCTTCCAGGTCAGTTATAATTTGCTTTGATGTTTTTTTTAGGAAAAATCTCATTGTTTTGAACTTGCCACAGTTTATAGACTGTAATGCATGCATAAACATGCATAAAATAGATTTTACTTACATCAATTAGAGATTTTAGAATCTTTCTTTGCTGATGACTCCATACCTAAATTTAACAAACAAATTATTTTTTAAATCAAATTATAAAGGCCATTAAGATAACGAGGAGCAGTTAGAGCTTAGTGAGTTGTGTTATAAACATATCTGACAAGATTGGTGATTTAGTTAAAATTACTAAAACACATTTGCTTAAAATGATACTTAACAGGGAAATAAATGTAGGTTTAAAATTCATCAAAACAAAAAGGAAAAAAATAAAATAAAAATGCCAATTTTTTTTCAAAGCTGTTACCAGCACTAAGAAGAGCAGAAGTGACATTTATTTTGCAGAGAGAGCAGCAGCATGTGTTGCATTTTAATGTAGTCAGTGGTTCGCTGTAGGGGATTAAAGATGTATTATTATCATTTCAATCATCATTATCAGTTTGATTCACGCGGAAAGTAGAAATCACATTGCTGCACACAGTGATCAGGATTAAACAGTGAGTTGTCTGAGAGTTAATGTATTCTTTCATTAGTGTCGATGTTAACTGTGTGCGAGGCAGATTTTAAATTAGTGCAGCCATCTTGTTGTGACAACCTGCTCATCTCTTGTTAAACTATTATTCTGATTCTGGTGTGTCAGACTGTGTGTAATATCAAATAATCTATATTTACTTGGTGATATTTGTGAGGACAAGTGCTGCTGTTGGAATGTTTTGTATTATGTCTTTATAAGCAGGGTGTTCAGGCTTTATGATGAACACAAAAGATCAGAGATCCATTCAAGGGCACATTAAGATTTACCAGAATGGTCACAGTTGCCAGGCCACCATTGCCTTAAAGTATTTTGAGTGTGCAATGTCTGATCTAATGTGTGTGTGTCTGTTGTGTGTGTGTTTTTTTGCGTGTATATATATTTCCTGGTAAAACAACAGCTAAAATATAGTCTTAGAGGATATCATTCAGTGATTCAATATTTAATGTTACAAAAGATAAGAAATTTCATTGAGCAGATACAGAATCTGACTACAAGTCATTATATTTGACTATTTATTCAGTTCATAAAGAAAAATATGCATTAACACATAATTTGCTTTGAAAATGTATTTTGTTGCATACAAATATAAGTTAAATTACTCTCACTTTCAATTCTATAATTCAATTTCAGTTCCAAAATTCTGTTTTTTTGTTACTGAATTGGGAACACAGTGTTTCACAATCCACCAGCTCTCATGTGAGACTGTCTGTTTTATTCAGCCATGCATTAAAATGGTCAAATGATGGGATTTTTGGAATTGTTTATCCATCCGTTTGTCCGTTTTCTGCTGCTTATCTGGGATCAGGTCGCTGGGGCAGCACCCTAAGCAGAGAAACCCAGACTTCCCTCTCCCCAGCCACTTGGGCCAGCTCGTCCAGGGGAATCCCAAGGCGTTCCCAGGCCAGCCAAGAAACATAGTCCCTCCAGTGTGTTCTGGGTCTTCCTCTGGGTCTCCTCCCAGTGGGACGTGCCCGGAACACCTCACCAGGATGGCGTCCAAGAGGCATCCTAACCAGATGCCCGAGCCACCTCAACTGGCTCCTCTCAACGTGGAGGAGCAGCGGCTCTACTCTGAGT
>JARVGW010000136.1:16535853-16549665 GCA_031762495.1 Anablepsoides rubrolineatus
TTTTATTGATTACATTTTTTTTCAGACTGTGCCTGACAAATGAAATATTCCAACAGAGAATAAATGGAAATAAAAATCAAATACTTTACTGTGTGAGAAATTAGGTAAACAAAAAAACAGTCTTTTACAGTAAAGAACAAAAATCTATAGTAGAGTATAAGACATAGCCACAAGTGATACCCTTCTGTCTTTTCTAGTCTCCTCTTTCTTGAAGAATGGGCCACATGGCCTCATCCACATCATATTCAATATTCTCTCATGCAATGCAAATTGAAAAATTCTGTGAAGAAATGTCAAACAGGTGCTTTCGGTGATTTCATACTGATCAGGGAGTTTCTAAGAGCTTGCAGCATATGGTTTCTGTTTTGTAATCAAAGCTAAAACGGAGTTTGGAGTTTTTGAATGACATCTGCGTTAACTGTTTTGCAAAAGGGTGGGAAAACTGTGTCAATCCAGTGAGAATGGGTTGACACATTTGCAAGAGGTGTCTTCTGCTCTGCTGAGATGGTGATGATGAACCCTATTTAACTACCCTGTTAAAATCTTCCTTGTAGCCCCTGCGGTTTGGGCTGCAGTATGAGTTTTACTGACAGAAGAAAAAAAATAAATAAATAAATAAAAAATGGAACAGATACAATAGGGTTCCATGCTCCACTGGAGACATGGAAATGCTGCTGCTTTGCAGCTGCGTTACTCTGCTCCGCGGGCTTGGACCCCTAATAAAAAACGGAACAGATACAATAGGGTTCCATGCTCTGCGGGAGACATGGAAACGCTGCTGCTTTGCAGCTGCATTACCCTGCTTCCGTAGGCTTGGACCCCTAAAAACAGTTATAAACTGTGCAAACAGGATAGTTCCATATCAGTTTATAACATGAGACTAAAGTGATTTTTCTCTCATTCTTCACATATGTAAAATTAAAAATACTGCATGAAGTAAAATTTAAATCTGATAGCTTTGTTACTGAAGAACATAAACCCAAAAAATTAGTCAAAACATAATATTCCTGGTTACCAGATGGCAACTTCTATGCCTTGTGGTTTTAGGACACTTCTCTTTAAAATCGGTTAGCTTTTCTCACTTTTTTCTTATAAAAATGTAAATACATTCTTTACTGGCCATCTTCTGCAAAAACAACAAAAAATAAAAGCTGTGGTTGTGTGAGGACTTAGCTTACAAATTGTTTACAAGTGGTCATTAAGAACTTTAAAAGCTTTAACTTTGTAAAATATTAAACTGCAGTGACATTCCTCAACATCTCTGAAGAGAATCCCCAGTAGCTATGCCTCCATAAAAGAAACAGAAACAAATGTATAATTTAAACAGAAGATAGCTAAATACAACATGTGCAGGTAGTTTATCACAACCTGCCTAATTTGATTTATCATATTTAGTCATCACAATATCCTCTGGCTGGTAATGTTTTGACACATGCACCTGAAGTGACGAATGGTTCAGATGAGTGTGTGTTCACTGTGTTACCAGCCCCTTATGCTATATTGACAATCAGACTGAATGAAATTTTCCCTGAAGCTGTAAATGCATTTGTTGAATACTCGGACCTCCATGTCACACGTCATATTCATGAGTCACTTCACTTCATTTGAATGAAGCTATAGTCAGAGAGAGCCACAAAGTAGAAACCTGGCTAGATGGACTGACAAAAAATAGAACTCTGATGAATTAGATTTATTTCTAAATTGTAATTATTGTACACTCTCATGACTTAAAGTTATGACAGGTTCTTCTATTTAAGGAACAAATAACCCCTCTGTGTAACAGTGAGACCACACAATACAATGAACATGACTCAGTGAATTTGCAGGTACTTAGGTTTGCAAGGCAAGAGTCAAGAAATAGAGGGAAAAGGAAGATGAGTTAGTCCTAACTTTTTAGCTTAACTAGTATGAGTTAGCCAGAATGAGCATGAGCATCTCTCAATCACTTCCACCAGACATAGGTACGCGTATCACACAATCAGCCTCTACCTTGAGATGACTTCACCATCATGGTCCAGGTGTTTAGGAAGTTCTCAACCAGGTCAGCAAGAGAATTCTGTCAGGTTTTGCTTACATTTCCCAGTAAAACCTCCTGTGTGTTGATTTTCCAGCGTCTCCTGTTGTCTGCATCATTTCGAACGGAGAGGCAAAGCTGATCTGGTCCTCTTTCAAAATAAAATACTTCTCAGCAGAAGTTTTAAAACAAAAGCTTAGTGGAGCCTTAAAGCTGGTTGTTTGTTCACGATTGATGGTATTGTGAGCCTGCAGCTAAGATCTGCTCATGGTGCCTGAGTTCAGATCATATCGCAAAGTGCTGATTCCCCTGAGAAGAAAAACAGCTTCTCTTTGTTTGGTAATGGAGATGGTGTCTGAAGAGCATTGTCCCGGTGTTAGTTACTACAAGAAAAGTTACTAAGGATACACCCTCAACTTTAGGGGTTAGTAAACAGGTGGATTAGAAGTTTAGTCTAAGAAATTGGTCTGGTAAACAAAATGTCTGCACATGAACATAGACAAAACAAGGTCAGGCTATGCTGTTCTCAGTCCTTTGGCAGGACTAATACTAAATGACAAGGAACTAGGTTTTTATTGAAATACTGAGAAGTGAATTATTTAAACTAAAATAATATTTGCCTAAGATTCAGGCACAAATGATTATTTGCATTTCATAGTAAAACATAAACTAAACCATAGCAATCAATTTAGTTAAATAAGAAATAAAAACAGAAAACACACATTCACATTACTGTCAGATAACAGTTAATGAAAACGAGGATTTGCATAAAACAAATAAAGAAACATTGGAACAATATTTTTTTTGTGTGTTTTTTTTTCTAAATTATAGTGCAAGAAGATAAGTTGTCATTCTTCTTATTATGTACACTTTGATATAACTTCTTTGATTTATCAAATTGCAATAACTCTTAGTTAAAAGAAAATATAAATCAAGAACATAAAGAACATTATTAGTTTGTTTAGTATCTTGATTAAAGAAAATAAAATGTTTCTATAATCATTAGGATGACCTTTAGGGTCTGAATTCAATTTGACTGGAACAGAGTTCTGTTTCTCTGAAGGAGGTCTTCAGGGTCAAAGACAGGTGTAACTGTTTATTTCTCCTCGAGGTGACCACTACAGGTCTTGTTTTATGTTTTCTCTTATATAGTACTCTGGGATGACTTATGTTGTAAATCGGTGCAATACAAGTAAAATGAATTGAACTGAACATAAATCAAAATAGCCAAGTTGGCTAACTAGCCTTTGCAAAAACAATAGTTATTCCTTCAATGAATGAAAGCTTTAAATTTGATAATGGATTCTGAATATGGACACTGACCTTTACCTTTAATTCCTACACTCAACCAACTCTTCATTTGTAGCTCCTCCTTTAATAAAACTTTTGCACTTTATACAACATTAGGCTGCAAACCATTACTGAAATACTCCAGTGATAACATGTTTGAAATGAGAATTGGTTCAGAAAGAAAGTCACTTGTTCAAAAACCCATATTTTGATGCATTGTAATTTTCTCTAATCAGATTGGTTTTATAAAATGAATAATACTGTGTTGCAAATGTAAAGAGCAAAACAAGGACCGTGGTACCTCAGTGGTCAGTGCTGCAGAAGGGAAGTTTTCTCAACTGCAGCCACATTAACAACAGCATCAATACGGACATGATAAACTGACAACTAAATAGAACATTTAAATAACATATTTTACTCACCAAAACTTTTTTTATTATCTGTTTACAAACTCCATCCTCCTTTTTTATCTCAAGAAAAATCCAGCTCATCTGTCACACAGGTCCTCCCGTTTCCATTTGAACAAAACGTCCTTTTCTATCACCACCATGAAGCTAACACTGAAACTCCAGTCTGTTCTTTTGTGTTTTTGTTCTTTTTATGTAACTCTTGAATGTCCACTCGGCATTTAGCTTGTAAGACGCTACAGAAATCTAGTTTCCCGGTTCGGACTTCTACTCTCTGATCATCCAATCAAACAATGTGAAAATGTTGATGCTGTGCGAGGCCAGCTAGCAGGCTCTGGTGTCTTCACCACAGCACCTGATTGAGTATTGCTGCCATTTGTTTCACCCTCTCGGTGAAACACTGTTCGTTCTGAAGGCCTGAGGCAGATTTGTGGACCCTAGCAACAGTTAATCATCAAAATGTGATTGGATAAAACCTCTAAAATAAATACAAGCTACTAGAAGCTGCACAGCCAGGAGAGTAGCTCTGAAACAAAGAGAACAGATGTTTTAAAAATAATAATATCCTTCTAATAGTATTAATAACTGTTATAATAAATATAACATATTCTATATTGTAAACTAGTGATTCTGATTGTATTTAGGCCAGCAGAAAAGGCCCTGGCGACACACCACTGTGTGAGCAATGAATAACATAAGGAACAAAGTGACACATTTAGAAAATCGAAGATCAAAATCAATCACTGCCATGAGCATTTCAAGAGATGTCTTACATGCTTATACTGCAGAGTAATGGCAAACCACATGGTTTTCTGGTTGAACGGGTAATTAGGAATACATTTTTTAGTGCAAGAAACTCAAAACATTTTTTTAGCTTTTCAATCAAATTTTAACTATAAAAATAAAAAAAAACAACATGAAACAAAATATGGCATGAAACAGTTTTGCACATGGGTTTGTAACTGTAAAATATAAAGAAAACATCAGCTAGGCTTCCAAGTGCTAGAGATCTAAGAAATAAGATGAATCCATCATCACTCCTTGATAAAATAAGATAAAAAGCTATGATACATTTTCACCTTAAAACAATGCTGCTCATCAAATCGAGCCTGAGGCTTCCTGGAAACACTGGAGCTCAGAGACTTAACTAATGAAAGTGAAATGTTTAAGGCTTCCATGTAGAAAAGTAAATACATTCTTTGCCTCATATTATAAAGATGTCTTCTTTCTGTCACCTCTGTCAAACCTTTTTGTGATTCTCACTGTAGGTCTCAGTCACCACCAAAAATAGAAAAAAAAAATACTTCCAAACCCTTTTCTATGACAACGTTCAAGCCCATTTCTCTTTTAAATACAATAATGATCAGTTGCATAAACTCTTCTCTTTTTTTCCCTGGAAATTCAATAGCAATGTTATTTTTTTGTAATTACAGAAAATGAGGCATCCAGGTGTCCTAACTCTTGCTGCTCACAAGCTAATTATTTTCAAGAGACACAACAGGCCTCCATTTTTGCTGCATTATTACCTTGTAGTTCATAACAGGTGTACCCAAAGTGATGCAAAAACAATTGTTTCAGATATTCAAGCTTGGCATCCAATTCGAGAAACTGTATTTCAAAATAAAACGTATTTTCTGATCAGACTAGGAAATTTGAGAAAATAGTTATCACCTTCTACTCATTCATGTTTCTGCTCAGCTGTTGGTTTAAATGCCACTTATAAATGTGTCATCACTTGTTTTAAGCTAACAAGGCATAAAGCATGTAAGTTTGTACATGTGCTGCTGATGTTTAAAACAGCAAGTTTCAGAAATGTTAAAAGTCTCAGAATAATGGTGCACCTAGCAGCCTCCTGATTGTTCTCAATGAAAAGCAAGTTTTCCATATTTGCCTTAATCTAAGCATGTTCGAATTGGTTGTGGAGAGCATTGTTTGGTCATCATCCATTGCAAAACGAGTGCAAAAGACACTCTTGCTGTTCTAAAACAATTTACTTTTTTTTTTGTCCACACATATTTTGGATATTTTACTTCTTAAAGTATTTCATTCTGAGTAGATATCTACTTTTACTGTACATTCATTTTAAAACTATTTAGAACCTAACCTCTAACTATAGACATCATTCAACAAGCTGAAGTCTTTATTTATTTATTTATTTTTGCATCATTTCTCCCTTTAAAAATAGTCACTATTTATCTTTATCTAAATGAATTCACATATCATGACTCACTGGATGAAAGTATCCAATTATATGACTGCTGTCTAACCTTTAGAGTACCCTCCTCAATCTCTGTCAGCACACTTACGTAAGCTTTCTCCTGGTTTGTGGGGCTGGCTCCACATGCAGGATCATCTGATTTAAAAATGCATCATTGATAATAAATTGTAAATGTCACTAACCTAATGTTTTTTTTATTTTTTTTTTTATTTTTAAGAGATTAGCGTACATTTAAAACCCAAAATTCCATTCTCTAATGTTTGTAACTACATGTAGGTCCTTTGTTTGCTATCAATATCTGTTATGGAAATATTTATGTACCTGCAGAAACATGAGATTAAAAATACAAGGAGCATTCTGTGAAAGGTCAAAGTGGTTTTATTGCAATTGCAAGGGGCAACACCCTCCACACTGGGTAGTGCTTCATAGTGTGCCCAAAGAGCACACATATTTATACAGCCCATGTTATCAAACACACAGATAAGAACATTCTTGGAGATCTAGGCCAGGGACAATTTCCATAAACAAATCACTTCCAGAGCAGATACCATCCTGGCTATGGAACGCTTAATCTGAGAGGCAGACAAAGAGTGAACAATGAGACAAGATGACATTTTAAAGTCAGTAAAAGGAGGTCACTGACCTTAGCCTGAGCATAACGAGGAGCTTTAGAGAATAAGATATCTTTCCACCATAATATCCTTGCCCATTGGTTCCCCAAGGAGCCTTGTTGCAACAATGACCCAGAGCACATGTCTCGAAGGGAGACCTACGCAAAATCAGGTGGGTCATTTTTAGTTCTGGTTGTTTAATGTGAACTTGCCTTTACAAACTGCACTGGTGCATTTATCATATTAAAAGTTAGACAATTTTTTAAGGTATCAAAATATTTTACCAGTTCACATTTTGTCTTTAAACTTTGTACTCTCCACTGCAGGTTTAAATGTGGAAATTTTAATAATCTCCCTGGTATTGTATTAATCTTTACCTTCATCAGTTTTAAATCCAGCCATCAGCTTCACCTCCAAAAACACATGGCCTTTTAATACAACACATCCACACAAAGTCTATGGTCTGAATGACAGGTGGAATATGAATGTTGGCTATTGGCGGGTTAGTTGAGGATTAGTCTGTTGAGCACTTTATCCCCCCTCAACCCCAACATGCTCAACTAGAAATGAGGGCTTTAATCCCAGATGGACAGCCACTGGCACAGGGTGGAAGGCAAACAAAAATATGCGTTCGGTCATTGTACTTCCATTTTATAATCCACCACTGCAGCAGCATATATCATATATATACTGTAGAGGCAATTTGTGCAACTCTGGAGATACACCAACACTTTACAATTTGCTGAGTAAATGTTGGTGCTGTGGAATTAAATATTGAAAGGTCAGTGTATGCAATTGACCCAACTGCCCTTGATGGGATCTTGCTCAGCAGCTTTATAATTTATGATTCAAGGATACATTCACTCCTCCAGACTTAACCCCTAGCTCTGAGTCAATTTTTACAGAAAAATGTCCATGTGGCATACACTGTATATGAATGACATTATTCCTGGCATGTTAAATTTAGCTGAGAACTGAGTTTGTGACTGTCTGCATCACATTCATTCATGATTTCTGAGAAACACAAACAGCAGATTTTTTTTTTCCCTTCCATGGCCTATTTTTGTAAAGTTAATGTCAGCGTATTTCATGTGCTGCCACTGCCATCTTGTGGATCAAGTGAAGCAGCATACTGTCAATGAAGAGACATTTTCTGACATTACAGACCTGTTCATGTGTTGACGATGACAATGATGATGCACAAATACTATTGAACAAAGATGGTTCACAATATGAATAAAACATCTTAAAAATATAGTTCAGATGTTTTGAAATGAGGCTCTATCTTAGCTCTTTGAAAGACCTGAATTTGAAGAAACAAAACTTAATTCTACAGTTATTTAAATATTATATTAAATTTCTATATTTAGCTACTGTGCTTAACTGTATAATTATATTTAAATACCCATATAATGTAGGTTTATCATATAGTGTTCACAAGAACTGTTGTGAAATTTTTAGGATTTTTTTTTAAACATGGGTCACACATCCATTAGCTGCTCGCCTGCCAATCCGGTTAGAA
Organism: Anablepsoides rubrolineatus; assembly: GCA_031762495.1. NCBI lineage: Eukaryota > Metazoa > Chordata > Actinopteri > Cyprinodontiformes > Rivulidae > Anablepsoides > Anablepsoides rubrolineatus. The sequence goes on from JARVGW010000136.1 coordinate 16,543,916, forward strand.
TAGTTGTTAGAAAGAGAGAATTTAAAGAGCTACATCAAGTAAGGTAGTTTTTGGTCGTAACCTTTCTGCAGATCTCCAATCTAAAGATTTAATCAATTGCTTTAATTACTAATCAAATGTTACAAAAATACAAATGTTTGAAGTTTTTTTTGAAATCAGAAAACCCCCCTCACAAGTTGTTAAATATTAAGTCCTAAATTTTGGCTTCACAGAATTTGCATCCTATTAGAAAAAGCAGATGCAGCAATAAAGTTACTAAATGTGATCAACAAAATGTACAGATTCAACCTTACAGCACATTAACTATTTTTACAGGAACTTTATTCAAAACAATATCAACATAATTTATCATCTGGGATGTGGGACGGCTCTCGTTGTAGACCCATCCATCCATCCAGCCAACCATCTTGTTCCGACATGTGGTCGCAGGTCTCATAATGATATTCCTGCAGCACCTCTCAGGATGTACCTCAGGGGACATGGTTAACAAAACACATAAAATGTACAGGACAAACTCCCACAAGTTGTGACAGCACGCATGAAAAGCTGTTAATTCTATTTCTGTGTTTTACCTGTGATGGTTGTCTCCTTTTTAATGGTTAAATTAGACCCCTTTCTCCAAGCATGGCAGCCATTGATATGTCATTGTGTTAAACCATCTTATTGATTTTTAATCAGAACAAAGTCACATATTACAGAGGGACAACAGAGAAACAGATGAATAATATTATGTTTGTATTTATTTTCATTAGAACACAATTTTAATCATTGTAGCAGTAGTTCTCATACTTTTTCAAAAGATCATGACTCGTGAGACAGTTTTATAAATCATTTCATCAAAATTGTTTGTAAAAAATTAAAGAAGTTACTTGAACTAAAGCATCTATAATATTACAATATACTGGTAGTATAATAGTAATTAGAATCATAATTGCAATGGTACTTCTATATGCATTTGAACCACTTTTCAACTCCATAATATAAACCTTTTGCTTTCACACACAGAATCACGGCCTTTAACAATAAGGCTGCGAAGCTGAAGACATATCTGTTGGTTAAACCTCACCACATTCTTTTCAAACATCAGTGATTTCAGGTGATCAAAAATAAAAAAAGGGAGGAGAAAAAAACAAAAGGAAAACAAGAAGAAAGTAACAGCATAACATCAACTCAAATAACAGAAGAAGAAACGGACATTGATCAGCATACTAGTGAACGTATTTACAACTAAAACAAACAAAAGGAATGGGCTTCTGCATAGATCCACAGGATAGAGAATGGAATTGTTGCCAAGACAGAAAGTAAAAGCAGGCGATATCTGAGTGGGTGAACTAGTGGGTGGGCAGGAATATTTGTCTACATGTGCAGAACTAAAACAAAAAAATAATGTAAGTTGTTAGTGTATTATGGAAGGTAACATGCCACATTCCCTACAACTGCTACAAACAATCTATAGATTTCTTTCTTTCTATATAATGTAAAAATAATTGTCAACCCCCAAAAAAGTAAAGATAACTATGGTACCAATGTGTTTTATCCAAACAAATAAAATCACATGTTTACTTCTGTCTTAAATAAATCCTGCACATAAAAAGGTCAATTCTTGGTGCAGACACATGTGCAAAAGTTGACACAGATTTTAAGCATTCGCTCTCATGCAGCTTCGGTAAAGTTGCATGCTTTCTACATGTCTTTTCACCCATAATGGCGTTCTTTAAACTAACAGAAACTTGATGATGAGTGAATGATTGGGAGATGCAGCCAAGGTATTGCTAGCAGAACACATTTCCACAAACCATTTTTTCTATGCCCATTTCTTTACTGATAAAATGCATTATATTATATCAGATTTTAATTTGAATTGAGTCTTTTACGTAATGTATGACATGCTTCACTCCAGTTGTCTGCCAATGTCTGCTTTTTCCTTAATCTAAGTCTAAATTTTTTTTCTCATTCTTGCTCATTTGTGGAAATTTGTGAAACGTTTTTGCCAAATCTGGAGGGACCATCTGATTCATTTAAGGTCAATTTTGAGTTTGTTTGGGTTCAGCAGTAAACATTTTTAGTATGATTCTAAACAACATTTCATGCATAAAGTGACAATTAGTGAAGTAGATCCCTGCCTGTCTAAACATACTTTAGTTGGCCACATCAGTGCCCTGAACTGATTGCCAGAGAACAGGCAATGATCAGTAACATGTTTTAACACACATCTGTGCAGACGCACACACAGCAGCACCCTTGTTCTGTCAAACTCATGGGCAAGGAATTCATTTCTATCCCAGAGCTCAACTGTTTTTGATTCCTGTAAATCTGACAGTCCTTCAGCAGCAGTAATGATAGTGAAATAATAAATAGAACTTCATCTTCTGACCATCAGTATAGCAGCATTTTCCAGTTACTGAACCCAGTCGTTTAAGACGGGTGTGGCTGGATGAGATTTTTGTTTCATGCAAAGCAGTGATAATGAAGTTAAGTGTGTGACACAAGTTTTAAACAGCAAAAGAAAAAAAAAAAGGCCTATATAATATGTATTTTTAGACAGATTTTAAAAAAATGATCAATTTATTGACAATTTCTGACATCAGATGCTGGATTGGACATCTTATAGAAACCATAAACACATCAAAGTGTGGGAATAAATGTATCCATTCCTGATTTCACAACCATAGTAATAATAATAAAAATAAATTAATAAATAAACAAACCAAAAAATAAATAAAAGGGGGGAAAGTCAGCCCTTGGGGTTATACCATTCCTTTCTTATTACTAACAAGTTGAACACGGCTCATCCAGTGCACAAACACACAAGTCTTTCTCTATGTTCAGTTCTGCTCCTGATTTCCAATTTAAAGTTAAGAAAAAGCTTTAAAACTAAAGTTCTATGAGTTTACAAAAAAAACCTTTAGTATACAATCAACAGTGATACAAGCATTTTTCCTTAATTGTGACTGGCTGTGAGAATGATAATGTTTGTATTGTATTTCCTTATAAGCCCTTTACATAATGGAATATGATTTGTATGTTTTAGGGAGAATAACACTCCACAGTGTGCATGCTACAGGATGTGGTTTGGGATTAGATGCGGTTCTTGTAGTGGGGTCAGGGTCAAAGATAATCAAACTGATAATTTAATACGTTTCTCGACCTACAGGTAACATGATCCTTTATCTGTACTTTTAAAGGTTGAATTACTGTTAACCATTTCTACAAACTCATCAAAAAACTTATAGTATTCATATTGTGTTCCACCAGAAAACACGTGTTTGTTTGTTGCACACACATTTTGATTGTAGTTGTAGCTCATTTGAAATGAAAATAAATATTAGGTTTTTACACTGAGAAACATCACTCCCACAAAACACTGATCTAGTGTTTGTTAAATTTACTAAACCATGTAACTGAAATGAACAGACTGCATTAAAAATAAACACATAAATAAAAGGTTGCAGTTCTGTTTATCATATCACAACCATTTTGGCTTTGTAGAGACACAAATAAACACTAGTTGTAGGAGTACAGTTGTTTTTTTTATCTATTGGAGCAGCAGACCTGACTGTTATCAGTATATGTGCACATAATCTTGACACAATTCCAATGAAATTTGTCTACTTGACTAAACAATTTTAGACCAAATGCATAAGCAATTCAGGTGAAAACTGTTTTTTGCCACTATTGTATAATGTACAACAATATTAGGGATTTTTCCATGTGATAGTGTGATTTGCCAGAAAACTACAAACAAGTTGCAATTTATATAGGGACTATTCAAAAAAGAAAGAAAGACAACTGGATAGGAAAAGTTTGAAAATTTGGTTTAATCAACAATGGTTCGATCAATGAACCTAAACTTTTTAATAAGTATCTAAACTAATTTGAAATGATAGGGGTTAAGGGTTTGAGTTGGAGTGTTTGTCTCTCCTTCTCCTTTAGGTGTAATGCTTTCAGTGTTGATATATGGGTACATGGAGAACAGAGTGCAAGATGGGGTGAGAAATTAAATATTGTTTCAGACTTTGGCACCAATAAAGAAAAATCTTCCTGAGCCAGAGTGTTAGCTTTTTACTGATACCAATTACTGAAATGTTTCGAACATATACCTTGTGGTAAACTCGGATGTATTTTGGGCATCAGAACCACATTCAAACCCAGTAAAACGGATTCGATTGAACCAACAAACCAACGAAATGCAGCTGAGTGGAATCTGAGGGGCTCTCTGGAAAACCATCGGCTGCTCCAGTTTTTAGGTAGATTTTTAGCCTAGCAACATGCACTCACTCTCGCACATGAAAACACACATTCGCAAATTTGCAGCTAGTATTTTTTTTTTCTTCACATTTTCTGTCTTACTTTGAGGACACAATTTGTTCCTGTCTAAAGACCCAGAAACAAAGACAAAGAATGAGTTTTAGAAAGAGAATATGATTGTGTTATTCCATAGTCAGCCAGTGCAACAAAAACCAATAATTGGAACACAGTGTAAAAAAGCGTATTAGAGAAACTCAGCCACAAGGAAGCTGACCTTCCCTTTCAACAAAGGCTGTGGCACTGTCCCTTTTTTCCTACCCAAGGGACTGCTTTAATCCCTTAGTTTGTGTAAGTTTGTTTAGTTACTTCTTTGTTTTGATTGATTGAAGCGTCCATCACCTCATATTGTCCCACATTTTCCTCTTTGTGTTGCTGAATGTCTGCAGGCGCACAGCTCCGGCCATTTGCACAACCGTTGCACTATTTCTCCACAACGGTTTATTTGGTGAGGGATTTCCCCACCATCCCCACGAAACGAGCATCCCGCCTGGCAGCTCCGTCACTCCTCGTTGGCTGGGCTGTCCTCCAGGGGCGCGATCGTGGGAAGGCCCAGCCCTGTTGCATTGTGGGATGCGGTGAGGCTGGCAACAGTGTGTAAAAGTACGAGGACCAGCAGGCAAAGTTTGAGCCGGCTGTTACACAGTCTGCAGGCGGCCGAGGAGCTCAGCGAGGTTCGATGCTGGCATGGTGGGTGAGTTCTTTTTAGGGTTCCCCTGGATCGGTTGTCCACTTTCAAGTCCCACCGCACATCACAGCACTCTGCATCTGGGTCCACACCTGATGGAAAGTCCTCCAGCAGCCCTGACAAGAGTTCAGAAAAGAAGGATGAGCGAGGTTTGGAGATTTTAAAAAAGGCTAAAAAAGACATTTTCTAATATTATTATTATTATTATTATTATTATTATTATTATTATTGACACTACATGCAGCTGCTTGTTCAGTCTAATGAAATATGCCATCTTTATCTGTTAGACTTCAATGAGTTGGAAATGTCTGCATAATTTGCTTGTTTCTTATGACTGTAACACAACTTAGTAACAATAATAATAATAATGCAGGTTTATTTCCTGCCTTGGGCCTTTTTATGTGGAGTTTTGCAAAACCCCTTGGGTAAAGAAAATGGATGGATGCAACAATAATTGGATCCTTTATATGGCCACTAGATGGCAGTGTAAACATTAAAAATAGGTCTACATTGAGCATAAAAACATTGCTGTTATGCAGATAATCATTTAAAGTCTGTCTTTTTTCTTAGTTGTAATTTTTGCAAACAGTAATGATGATATATGTATTCATTTTATTGCTATGCCCCAGCTGTGTTGAACTCTTTTAAAATGTTACAGTTAAAGTCATGAGGGGCACAACTAGGGCTGCACGATATTAGGAAAACCTGCGATGTGCGATAACAGTGCTTAATATTGCGATGACGATATGACTTGCGA
>JARVGW010000136.1:16569426-16582253 GCA_031762495.1 Anablepsoides rubrolineatus
TATCTATTCTTTTGACACACTCTGTATATATATATATATATATATATATATATATATATATATATATATATATCAAAGAAAGAGAAAAAAATAAAAGAGAGAAAAATTTAAAATAACAACAATGTCAAATGAAAAAGAAGCAGAAAGAAGAAAAAACATCTGCCCCTACTTAAAAAATAAAATTTCTCAAGGCACAAACAGCTTGCAGATATTCATCAATAATATAATTCACTTTTTAACACCAATGATGAACATAATACAACAAAAACAATCCAAAAAAATAAAAAATAAAATAATACTCAAATTAATACTCAATCTACATTTTGTTTATATTTTAACAACAAAAAAGTTTTTATCAATCTAGCAAAATTATAAATCATATTGGCATTTTTGAAAGTGTTTTCCAAATTGTTCCACAATTAGATTCCTTGGAAGGAAGTGCATTTCTCCTTAAGATTTGTTCTAACTTTTGGTTTGAGAAACATTTTAATTCCTTTCAAATTATATAAGCTATCTCTTTTACAAAAGAAGCTATTGTATGTTAAAGGGCAGTACATTCTTATGAGCTTTATACATAATGAACAAAATTCTCAAAAATTTGATAATTTAACTCTTAAATAATTAATATGGGATTTCCATGTAAGGTTTTCATCAATGATGACCCCCAGAAATTTCACTTCACTGACTCTACTAATTTCAACATCACCAATTTTGAATGAAACATTACCATTAATTTTCCTTTTACTAAATATCATAAAATTAGTTTTGTCTAGATTAAGTGATAGCTTATTGATAATGAACCAATTTTGAAATTTTACAAAATCTAAATGCATCAATGTTAACATACGTTCGAGGTCATTACCTGAACAAAAAAAGGTAGTGTCATCAGCAAAAAAACACATTTAAATAGCTTTGATACATTTGCTAAATCATTAATATACAAAAGAAATAATTTTGGACCAAGCACTGAGCCCTGGGGGACACCACAGGTGAGTATTTCGAGTATGGAGCGTACATCACCTATCTGAACAATCTGTTTCCTATTCTCTAAGAGCTTGACGCCCATTTAAGAGGCAAACCTCTCACATCGTATTTGTCTAGTTTTTTTTAAGAAGGATATTGTGATCAATAGTATCAAAAGCTTTCTTTAAGTCCACGTTTATTGTAACACAAGTTTTTCTTTGGTCCACCGCCGTGGTTATCTCACATCACTGCCTTTGTTTCAGGACTGCCATGTGCACGACTGTTCTGATTTCCTCATTTATGTCTTAATGATTAGGGTTAGTATGCAGCTTATGTTCTACATCACATGTCGAACTCCGGTCCTCGAGGGCCGCTGTGCTTCCTGTTTTCTTTTTTTCCTGCTCAAACACACCTGATTTGCATGAATGGATGATTAACAGCCTTCTACAGAATTTAAGGAGTTAATTGTAGCACTGAATCAGGTGAAACAAGTAAAACATGCAGGATAGCGGCCCTCGAGGACTTGAGTTTGTCACCCCTGTTCTACAATGTGACATGTAAAAAGAACCCTAAATCACAAAAGCAGACAAGCATTCATGGGCATTCATACTTCTGAATGATACAGAAATATAGCTGTTTGCGATTGAACATAAGCAAAACAACTGTGAGATCCTTAGAAAGTTATGTTTCACATGTCCAAAGTATAGAAAAAATGCAAGCATGTCATAGTCAGCCATAATGTGAGGAAGGATTTGACAGACAGAGGTTGGGTGTGTTGAGAGGAAGGCAAACAATTGAAATAATACTTTATGACATGTCATCAATGGGTGGCTAATGTGTAATATTCCATGATAAGTGTCCTTTTAGTAAACACCTATGTCATTTGAATGTTACATTGAAGCCAATTACTCTCTTGTTTACTTATTAATCTGCAAGATCATGCATCCGCTCTGCATGGAGAGGATGAGCGTTTGTGCAAGAAGAGCAGAGCAGAGCTCAGCAGCCCCCGCACTGCTTTTAGGTCTTCTGTAAGGGAAAGCATTGAGTTTTAATGATAGCTTGGAGAATGATGTCATGATCAAATTAAACATTTCAGGTCCTGGAAGGTGTTTGCCTTTTCAGTATGTGTGGCCATGACCACTATTAGTCAAAAAAAAAAAAATAAATAAACAAACAGGAATCTAGTAAGAAAACAAGAACATTAGTATTTAATATTATAAAAATATGCAAGATAAATTTATGAAAACATATAAATGTGTTTCTCAAGCCTAAGATTTCCTTAAATTGATTTATAATTTACCATACATTGTAAGTTATCAACATGTATTGTTTAAACTCTGAGTTTGCAGAACATGGTTTATTTTTTTGTTGTTCATTTTTTTGTAAATAGCAAAAGCGCAAAACAAGAAATGATTTTACTCTCATTGTTTTGCAGTGACTAATAAAACAAGTAACTGTTCCGAATAGGTTGATTGCAGCTTGCAGCTATTTGTGTCTGTGTGTGTGTGTGTGTGTGTTCAGAGGAGCAAACACACAAAACAAAACACAAAATGTTTCTGTTAAGAAAAAAAGCAGGTCAGCTTTGAGTCAGGCTAAACTGGGTTATATGAGGAGAGGTAGCCTTTCTTCAGTGAGGTCGAGGTCACAGCCTGCATGTTTGCTGCAGACGGATGAAATAAGGCCTGTTTCTTCAGCAGAAAGTAACTCATTTTAAAGCTGCAAGGAATATTTAAAAAACAGCCAATTTACATTAATATTTTGGAAAAGATGTAATTGTATTTACAAAATGATTAATTACTTTACTATTTTAGTAAAGTAATTAATCATTTTGTTTTAGAGATTGACTTAAAAGCAGAAAACAACACAAGAGTGAGAGTTAGCTATAATCCTGCAAAATAAAATTGCAAAAAATATAAAAATATATAGATTTTTAAATGTTTAATATTTTCTCCTTACAAGAGTTTAAAAGAAATAATAACATGCTTTTAAATTCTGATTTTTCACATTTAACTGCAATGCTTTAGTCTGAATTCCCTCTAATTGTAACTCCACAAGCCCCTCTTCTGAGGTGTGTCTCAGATCAACTCGTTTTGGACTGTCTCTTCAAATCCAAACGAGGCCCTTCACACCCCGTCCCCCTCCAGCTTCCAGAGTGGTCCATTCCAGTTTGATAGAGGGGCTCACAACTGTATAGCAGCACAGAAACATTTTATTTACAAATTAATTAAAATATGTCAACAATGGAATTTTTGTCCATCCAGCCTTACATGGTGGAGCAAGACTCTGACCCAGAGCCATAGAAGAATGAAAAAGACAAAGGTGTAACTGGCAAGTCCAGACCTTATTTAGAAACTATGTTGCAAATAATGTGAGGAAATAGTTCAGACAATATATTACAAAATAGAGAAAACTGAAATGGTTGAAAAATATTATCCAAACAGAATATAAAAATGTCCCACCAGGAGAGACTAAATTTAAATTTTCTGAACTCCTCAAGACTTCAAGTACACAATTTAACTGCTAAGAAAGTTCACTTTCATTCCAGGCATTGTATATCTTCATTTTTTTTTTTTATAAAACTCAACAGAAATAATCATTTGAAGTCCTAAAAATTCTTTACGCTTTTGTATAAACCTGCATGAGCAGAATATAAACATACTGTATGTATACAACACCAAGAACATCAACAACAACAAAAAAAAACACACTTTTTACAATTGCTTACAAACTTCAATGTTTTTTTTCCAAAGTTAGCAAAAATCTTTTACACTCAAATAGCAAAACATCAGCCAAGACTTGCACAATAATCTGCATAATATCTGCTTCACAATCTTTCCAAAACCTAACACATTTATCTACTTTAAAAAGACAAAATAATTATCCACTTGCTGTTTTAAAGCAACAGCTTTTTTCAAAAGACCACTCCAGTATACCAACTGGTTAAACACATCTAACATAAACACATATGTGCTTAATTAAAAACACACCATTCAGGTATCAGCAATTTATTGATCTGTGCAGGGTTGAATTTGACAAGGAGGTTATTTTCCTATACTTTGAAAAAGAAGATGTAGCCTGTGATGTGTATGCAATCTTATGCTCAGAGTGAGCATGATAAAAAGATGATTGCCTTGTCAAATCTTGAAAATAAGGTACATGCATAATTACTATGCAATATCACAAGATGTCACACACAGAATATGTGATGTAATTTTAGCTCAGTATCTGTAAAAAAACATTACATATTTTACAGCCTTTTATAAGTTAGCAAAGGTTTACAAGCTGTGGGAACCATCTTGACTCCAAAAGGTAATGCTGTTGATGTATGTCTTTAACATCTTTGAAATATATATATTATTTCATGTAATTACAACAATGATGACAACAAAAATAATAATAATAAGAACAATTTTGATGATAGTATTACTAATGATATGAAGATTTTTGAATTTTGGCTGTTAACATAAATAAATAACATAATTTAATCCAGGATATAAATTCCTTTACTGGCTGTATAGGAACATGGTCGTGTCACAGTCTCTAGTGGCTTACAACTCAAGAGTGCACTCAAATATCTTTCCCGCCAGATCACATAATCAGTCTGTGTCAAGGTTTTTCATGAAACCCAGAGTGTGCATGCTGAAACTGCATTTATATCTTTACAAGAGCAACACAGAGATAATAGAAAAGAGTGGCACGGAGAGGCAAGAAGTATTCTTACAAAACACAACTTTTATTTATCTGAACAAAAACATGGATAATTTCATCAGACCATGATTACTAAAAGTACCATAAAAGCAGCATTGGTTTGAAAAGAGTTAGCCTTCGGGGTCTAGGGGGGTGCCGGGGGCGGGGCTGGCACTCCAACTTCCCTGCAGAGTATGGCTCCTGGTTGCCGTGGTTGGCTCGCTGGCCGGGGTGGCTGCCGGAGACCAGCGGGTGGTTGTGCTGGGGGGGTGTGCTCGGCCGTTGTTGGTGCGTGGTGGTGCTCGGGGGCATGGCTTCGCTGTGGTGGGGGGGCTGGCGGGTCGGCTGGGTCTGGTCTGGGCAGGGTCTTGGCTCTCTGCTCCTCTCCACCCCAGAATGAAGGGGTCTACCTCCTGGCTCTGGAGGTGGGCTGCCCTCTGTAGGGGGCTGGTGCGTGTCCTGGACCTGGGGGGTATAGAGTGTGTATCGGGAGTGTGAGTGAAGTATGGCGTTTATCTTGTGTGTCTTTGAATGAGTGGGTGTGAGGATGAGGGTGGGATTGTGTGATTGTGTCTTTGTATGATTGGATATGTGTCAGGCTGGGTCTTGGTCGGCCCCCTCCTCTGGTTCACCTGCGAGCCCACCGCTGGTGGTGGGCTTCGTGCCCCTGCCACTCTGCCCTCTGGTGGATTGTGCCTTTGCCCGATGGTGCGCTGGTGGCTCCTGATGTCTGGGGAATGGGCACTGGGGAATGGGCCAGCTCGACCTGGTGGCTGCCTGGTAGGGCTCGGGTTCCCTGGCCTTATCGGGCCTTGGTCTGAAGAGCGCCCTGAGGACCTGGGCCTCTGTGTCCATGCCTGGATCTACTCTGGCGCAGCGGGTGCCGGAGGCGCCTGTGAGCTCGTCGCTGTGGGCCCCGGAGGATTACTGCGTGGGGTAGCTGGGGGCGCTCTCCTTGTTCTCTCCCCTGGTCCGCTCTGGGGGGTGGGCAGTTCCTTCTGCCCTGATGCCCCTGAGGGCTCCACGCTTTGGGGTCCCTCTCGGGGTCTTTGGCTCTGATCTGCTCTACATCTGCGTCAGGTCTTGGGGATCGAGTCTGTGGGTCTCCACAGTCACTATTAAACATTCCATTGAAGAAATCTTATCTATACATGTATGCTCTCAACCGCACACAAACAGGTGTTCAGATTCTGGGGTTTCTGACGGTCACTGAATGTGTATTTGCATGTATATATGTATATTCGTATATATGTATGCATATGTTTTTATTCATGTTTATGTATGTATATATGTGTATGTACATATGAGTGTGTATATGCATCTATAATTTTCAGCAGGGTCATAACTATTTTATATATACATGTATTTTGTTGCTGTGTTCTCTGTCTTCTCCATTTCCGCAGGTGTGCAGACAGATGACAAGTGTATTGTCTTAGTGTGTGTCTGTGTTCTCTTGGTATATATCTCACATGTCTTCTAATCTCTTTTTCAATCTTTCCCATGACATTTCTCCTTTTTTTTCCTCTTTTTCTTATTCTTCAGATTTACTTCTTAAAAAAAGTCACTGATGATGAAGAAACTGATATTAAGTTCTGTTTTCAACACTTCTTGAAGGAGTTGATATATGAAAGGAGAGCTGAATGGATGAGAGCACCTTAGGGGCAAGCAAGCAGTTTTCCATAATAGTAGCAGTGCAAAACACATGATCACTAAGCTTTGTGTACAGCACAGGTGCACTGGGATATCTGAGATTTGCATAAATAGGGTGGGTGGGGTATGTCTGTAGAAGTGTGTGCATGTGGTACATGTTTCTGGGTCCATAAAGTCAATAGATTTTCTACTCTGTTGCCTTCATTAGTAAAGGAAATAAAATGCTGTGTTCACATTCTTCCCCATCCAAAAAATGTGTTGAAAACCCAAATATACCACTTGAGCCTCTTCAAGCATACGTGTCCTCTTCAGCTCTAATCACTGTCACCTACTCAGACGCCCTGTTTAATGACGATAATTCTCACCAACTGTCTGCTGTGATCCAAGTACAACATTCTGTTCTGTGCACAGTAATAATAGATAACCCATATCTTCCTTGAATAATTGATAGCCTATGTCTCAGTGTATTCCTGGATCTGCTCAGAGACACGAGAGCTCAGAGCCCTTTTACATAAATCTACTTAGAGAATGGGAAAAAGTCAGGATAGAATTTGCAGGGAGTTGAAGTCATATTTACCTCTGCCTTCCTGAAGCAAAGTATGGCAATAGACTGGTATTGTAAAAAAATAATAAAATACAGCAAAATAAACATGTCAGTCTGTCCCACTGTGCTGAGTGACTAACTGCATGAGTAGCTCTCACCACTAAGCCCATTCATCTCTGCTGAATACATAAATATTTAAATATGTCTGAATACTGTATGCTTTCATTATTAAGGACACCATAGTTTTAGTGAACACTTCTCAGACGTGAGTGAATTGTGGTTAAGTATTTTTAGCTGTGGTTTTGATAGGCAAACACAGCTAAGCATTATTTGCAAAAATGATCTAAAATAAACTTGAGCGGCCATGTTTGTGGTAATAAAGAATTTGACAGATGTGAGTGTTTTGAAAAACAATGGAGTTTGATAGCAGAGTTAGAAACAGACTTAAACGTGAGGGAATGTTCCTTGCATTGTGAATGTGGTAGTTCACAAAAGGAAACAAAATACAGACTTTGATCATTGGATTCTACAGATTGGCTTGGTGGTCTCCTGGTGTTCTACAAATCAGCGTCTGTGGCTATTTGGGCCATTCTCCTGGCTGCCTGACCTTTGAAGGATGGCCATTCTATCAGCACTCAGACTTTTGCCTTGAACAAGCTGGACTCGGTCTGCAAGCGGTTCTGCTGAGGGTCGCGGGCCGGCTGTGGTCCCTGGACTTTGCTGGTAAGGTGGAATTAATCTTGGACAAGCTGATAGAAGTGAAGAACAAGGGTCTAGTTTTTACCAGGCTAGGTCTGTACTGTTTCCAGAAAAAGTCCAAGTGCCAAAAAAAAAATAACCCTAACTATTTTTTTTGACAATATGTAAATGTTTTGTTAGTATCAGCAAATGAGTTGTTTCAAAAACCTTGGAATAGTGATGTCACAATCCTAGTGACCTATAGCAACACCAAGGCGAGCCCAGCCCCTCAACTGGTATCCCAAGTAGAACCTCTGCTCCCTTCTTCACAGGACAACCATGTTTGCTCTCCTGTTTTTACAACAGTCATGGAGAACAGAGATGCGTAGCTTAATTTTATTTTTGATGGCGTTGTCCCTCCAGTATTGCCAAAGTACGTTGTAGTTTGTGCAAATAATTTCACGATGGACTACTGAGGTGGCCGCACAGCATGCAGCCACCTCAGGCTCAATCGGGCAGAGAGGAATTGCGCTGGAGGACTGGAGACCCCCGTGCCACACAGCATTTGTCTCACAGGAGCCTTTAGGCTGCTTGGCGCAGACCTTGGTTGGGAGGGCATTGTCAACAGCAATTTATTTGCATAAACAGCTCGTTCTGAAGGGAACTCAGAACAGGCAGAACTAAAAAAGGTAAAATCTCACTATCTGAGATTAATTTTGTGAATTAAATCAAATTAACATGTTTGATCTAGGACCCCATAATAGGTCCTTTTTAAAAAATGATGGTTTATATGTGTACTATAACACCTTCAATTAAATTTAATAACCTTTTCTATAAAAAGTGACTTCTTACTTAGCTTAGTTTATTTCTGTGTTAATTTAATTTAATTTATTTTCGATAGGAGTTGTTTCAAAATGTCAGTAATCCACCTTGTTCTCATGTGCTTGAACTAGTAAGTGAATCCTGTCTACTCTAAACTCTGTTCCAAACTAAGGCCATTCAAAGAGATATCTACAACAGGTAAGATAATAATTGTTTCTAATCTTTCCAATGAACCACACTTTAAAAAAATATGGCATATAGGTGTTGTCTTGCTTTGTTTATTTTTTTCTCATTTCTTTGCAGCACCTACTGTATCCAGATCTGAAAAAAAAAAAAAGATTAAGCTACATATAAAACAGGCAGAAGAGTGTCACACTGTATGGGAGGCTAGATTCAGTTTTAAGCAGCAGATGCACAATTTTACCATGACTCTTCCAGAGCTCACTGGGACACTAAAAACATTTATGGTGTTTAAAGAAGATGTGCGTCTGCTTCCTCAGGCGCTGTGTGGCCTTAAATGTTCCATAGCACACAAGCAGTTACATAAACCACAGCACTGTTGCCTGCTTAGTGTCATCATAGCAGACTGTGTAATCCTTACATATGTGACTATAGCAAACCTCACCAGTGCTGTCTGCCTGTATAGCAGCTCCGACCCAAAGGCACCACCAATCAGCACACTAAAGCATCAACAACAGCAGGGTACAATACAACACAAAGCATTCTATCCTCTGAATCAATGCAATGTTTTTTAGCATGGCAACATAACTGCAAGTCTTCATTGAGATAAAGCTGAACATTTTGTCTAATCCCACAAACCTAATCTATTTTGAGTTCTGTCTGCCCAAAAACACTTACTGTACATTTAGTGTTTAAAGTGTTTAAACCCTGTCTCTGAATTTTAAAAGAAGCAGTAATTTATAGTTATTTTTGCGCTACCTAAGGGATTACTACAGTGTTACATATTACCGTACTACTTTGCCATTCCTGCAGCTATATCTTATTGTCTCAATTGTTTAAGGTAACCCTTGGATCTCTGCTCAGTTAAATGTCCTCAGCATGAGGATGGAGTTTACACAAACCTCTCATAAATTACTTCTGCTTCAAAGCCTCAAAGCGGTGTTTCCTGTTTTAATATACTAACTCGGATGAGCTCCCCAGGCTTTTCCTACCCTGCATCTGATATTAATAAGAAAGCTAAGAGGTCCACATTCTGGGATTCTGATCAATGCTCCTCAGTGGGACTGTGTGTGTGTATTTGTCAGTGTATTTAAGTTGTATTTTTATGGAAACCAATACAATTGTTGTTCACCAGCTTGGCAGATGCTGCATGACAAAATTGCATCAACCTTTTTTTAAACTCCTTTATCCCATTGATTGGCTGATGTTCACACAAAATGTGTGTTGGCTTCTATAGCACTTCTCGTATCAATGTTTAAAAAAGCATCACAAAAAACAACAACCCTTCTTTCAATGTATGAGTAGCAGTAAACTAATTGTCAATAATACAAACACCTTTTGATGATTTTGTCTGAAGATCATTTCATTGTTTGAAAAATGATGTAGAATTGAAAAAAATAAACTTCCTAAATTCCCTATCCCTATATTCTATTTCCTTAGTTTTTTCACTCCACCCTGTAATAATGAATGTGGAATTGTGCAGATTGGCTAATCTGTGGCAGAAATAAATAAATAAATAAACAAACAAACAATCTATAAAGTATTTTGAAATGTCTTGACAAACATAATAAAAAATAAAAATGAATAAAATGATAAAATAAATTGCTATCTCCCTGTCAGTAATCTCACTTTCTCCTTTGCTGGCATCACAATGTCCATAACTAACACCAGAGGGCGCTGCTACAATAAAAGGATTTGACACAAGCTGTCAGTACACATAAACAGCAACAGGCATGTTTTTTATTGACCTGCAGTTTAGTGAAAGTCTTTATATTTGGGCTTTGTGCTTGACTGTCAGACAATCCTATTTTGACAGTTATCTATATTTCAAATCAATGTGTAAACTCCCATCATGTCACGTTTTTGACAAAGAAAAGAAAAAGACTTTTATCTTTTTTTCCTGCACATTGTCAAGGTCTTTTTTTAGTTATTGTATTTCAAAAATAAGTTCTTAAAAGTGCAGTTTGAGGTTAAAGCATAGTAAAAAATGTTTTGTTTTGTTTTTTAAAGTTTGCTCAATTAATTTCTGAACAAATGTGTTTAATTCAGGTAATTTTGACAGAAAAAAAATACACTTTTCAAAAACTGATGGCAGCAGCTCAACTCTCAGAGCTCTGAACTTGTATTGCACAACATCAATTAAAATCATAGAGTAGCAGAAATATCAATTAAAAAAACAGTAAATCTAAATTTTATGTTGTCTGAAGCTATGACAATATAAAAAACAAATCTCTTCACCACAGATATAAACACTTTAACACTGTGTGGAGAATAAAAGAACATTGTGGTCAATAAACAAACTCATGACTGCTTTAAAAGTTGACACAAAGATCTATTACTGTAAATACCTTTTGAAAGCTAAGGATGCTAACTCAGCTGAAGTTTGTCCATTCATTTTTTAGTGAGAGCTGCATCTGGCCTTTTAGAGATGTCATTTCCAGCATTTCTGAACTGTATCAACATGTGAGTAACTCTGCTCCTGGCTGTTGAAGGTGTACAAGCTGTAGTTAATTTGGGTTTGCTTATTGTTCATAAGCACTGATCTGTTTTTTTCTACATTTCACTGTTTACACAAAACAGCTGTAACTACATAACCACTAACAGGTAAGATGAGTAACAGAGTGGTCAGATTTTGTTCTGGGTGTTCTGCTGGGTAAACCTGCTTAGTGAAAACTAAATAAACATTTCTGCTGACCTATTGTCAAACCTTTTCACTAATATTTTCCACCCACTCCTTATCAAGGGCCCTCAAATAACATTAGTCTCTGTCTCGGGACAGATGGGAAATAAACTAATGTTAAGAATAATTAAAGGTTTTGCATTCTATTTAGGGAATGCCCATTGCCCACCATGTTTCATACCAACTTTTTAAATGTAGATCATCCTGGGATCTAAATTTAGATGTTTTCATCAAATCTTAAAACAAGTAATATGCACAGTAATGTGGGATGAGGGGGATGACTCTCAGCTACTACCACGTCACGCTTTAGCTCAATATATGCTTATTTGACAAAACTATAGTCATTTATGTGTTGGATAAGGTTGCTTAGTTGGGACGGTCATCTAAACTAGATTGACACTAAAAGGTAAACTGTTGAATATAGATTTAATTTACCAATAATCACTTTGTAAAAGTTAAAAACATATATAGTGGTTCATGAGATATTTTGATAACACTATAAATAAACACATAAAGACACTGGAAAACAGTTATTTGTGAAACTCTTTTCTTGTTTTGTCTTTATGTTGCCAGGGTAGAATTTTCTTCGTTTTTGCTGAGAACGTTTCTAAAGTGTCTTCTTCTTTTTTTAATAGTTTTAATGTTGAAATAAACAATCAAGGACATCTGGAATAACAACGATCTGTTTGGGTTTAGGAAACATCACAGCTTTCGGTTTACCACACACAGAGCTGCAATATTTTCAGGAAAGATGTTAAGTTAGCAACATTAAAAAAAAAAAACTTATTTCCATTTTTTTTTTTATTTGGAAATTAATTGCAACTGAAACCAAATAGTCTTCAAGTGTTTATAACAATCAATGTTATGGTTAGATTAATGCCACTGTGTTCCTGAGAGCCCTTGCTGGATGGCGGCGCGTGCACACGCTGCGGCTTCTCTCCCTCCCGGAGAAACAGCTTTTTCGTGTGTTTTGTCATGTAAGTCAAAGTGTTTTTGTATGTCTCTGTCCTGCGTTCATGCCTTCAAACGCAAATATAGCCGTAATTCCCTGCTCGAGGTCGGCAGAAGCTCTCTTTTTGAGCTTAACATCGAACTCCGTGAGAAGCTGCGAGGTTGCGGTTTGCTCCGGACGCCGGCTCCACTACCGACCCCCACCGCTGCGGCTCGCCCGGAATGGAAGCGCCACAGGCGGGCTTTGAGGAAACAAAAAAGAGGTCGGCGTGGAGGTATTCGAGCGAGACTAGCGGCTAACCCACACAAGCCGGCTATCCCCACCATGATTCTGGCTAACGTACGCTCACTGGACAACAAACTGGACTATATCCGCTTACTTCAGTCAACTCAGAAGACCGTGAGAGACTGTTGTGTTTATGTGTTCACAGAAACCTGGCTTAACAGCAGCATCCCAGACCACGCCGTGCAGCTTGAGCGGCTAACATGCTACCGGGCGGACCGAGTCATCACAGTGGAAGGCAAAACACGCGGCGGTGGAGTTTGTGTTTACATTAGCGATGCTTGGTGTCGTAACGCTGTTGTGGTCTGCAAACACTGCTCACCGGTACTAGAACTGTTGGTTATCAAGTGCCGACCATTTTATCTACCGAGGGACTTTTCAGCTGTGCT
>JARVGW010000136.1:16597956-16608883 GCA_031762495.1 Anablepsoides rubrolineatus
AGAATAGAATAGAATAGAATAGAATAGAATAGAATAGAATAGAATAGAATAGAATAGAATAGAATAGAATAGAACTCTAATGTTCACCACATTGGAATTATTTTCTCTGGCTCACAAGGATATAAATCTCAAGAAATCTGCTGCTAACATAATGTAGGTTATTTATATAAATCTCTGTAGATGCTTGCAAGTGGAAATACTAGCAGCTAGCTGTAACATTGCTGGTCTTGCCTGGTGTACTTCCAGCATAAATACTATAATATTTCTGTCAGAAATTGTTTTGTGAAATTGAATAAGGGTTATTAAAACATGGCTTGAACAAACTGCTTAAAAATGTTCAAACTAAAGTTGTTTCAAATTGGCTGCAGGAAAGATACTAATTGTTCATAACCTTATTATAGTTTTGCCAGCAAAGTGTTTTAAAAAGTTTAAACACATGTAATCAGTGTCACATTCAGTAAATGATCACATGATATACATGGAAACAATAGGTCTGAGCTAAACAAAGTATGAATGTGAGTTATTACTCAAGGCTATTTTCTGATACCCCTGAAGGTTTCTTCATGCTATAAAGACAATTAGTAGTGCTGAGTCACAGCAAGTTGGACCCAGGAGTGTAGGAGTAAAAGCTTCTAAAAACAGCAAGCGGGAAAAGCTGCAGAATGTTATTTTGTCAAAATGAAACTAACTCTTTGGTGAAACACTAAAGGCAGAAACTGAATATTTTTGCTTACTTAGATTGGAGAGGAAACCCCCTGAAAGTGCAAAGAGGTCTCAAAGTTCAAAGGTCATGGATAGTGTATATGGAAGGATTGTTGTACAACTGTTAACAGTACAGAAACTACACAACACTCTCAAATATAACCACAACCATTTTTTCTTATGCAAGTTTAAATAGCTGATTGAACTTTCAAAGATGTTTGTCTGTAAACCTGCAGACCAAAAATAGCTTGATCTGACTGAAAAATGCAGGTAGAACAGGCTATTTTGCTTATTCAATCCATGGTGCTGAAATATAAAGTGGGGAAAATTGATCTAAACAACATCAATTGGAAGGCAAATCAAAGCTTTGTCAGGGGGCACAAATGCTATGTTTGATTAAGATTATATAAAGAAAAAAAAACAGCAGCTCTTATTTGCAGCAAAGGGAGATGGTTACAGAGCAGAACATTTTATAGGAAACAGATATAATTTAATTATAAATAATATTATTGCTAAAATGATTTATATTTTGAGGTGATTTTATTCCAGGTCTCACTCGATGAAGATAAGAACATATTTTATAAAATCTTTCTGTATGATAAAAAAGCATGCAGTCAGTCAGTCCAGCAAAAACCAAGACGATACATATACAATATGTGAAAGTTCATATGCATTGGTGACAAAATGACCTCAAGAGACAGCTATTAAACTGTTAATTATTCACTTTATTGGTCTGGATCACGAGTTGTTTCTCCAAAGCAGAACAAAACCACATTCACTCTCTGTTGTAATATAAATTACTGTATTTTTATGGGCCCAAAGTGACATTCTCACGTCTACAAATCCTTTGTGGAAACAATCAACTCTTTTTTTATATCTATTATTTAATTAAGCAGCCTATTACTTCTAACTCTTAAAATATGTATTTTATTTGTTGATCTAGTGCTCTTCCACACAAACTTTATACATTTTCATTTTTCTTGTTTCTTCCGTGCTCTTCAGAAACCTGAGGTAACTTGCAGCATTTCTGTGGTGTCTCTCAGTGATGCCAAACGCCTCCCACTGTTTTCCTCACTACTGCCCGTCTGTCCTTGACTATCCTTTCTACACTTCCTAACATTCTCCTTGTTCCTTAAAGCTCTGTTGTAGAGAAAACACAGAAGAAGCAAAACTTTGATTGAAAAAAAAAAAAGGTTGGAGTTTAGTGATGCAGTGATGTGACCCACAGCATTTTAGGTATATAAATTATTATTCATTTTTTATATATATATCAGTTGCCACAAATATTATAAAATTTGTCTCCTCACATATTCATTTATTTCCTGTATCCACTTGAGCTTATGAACTGGTGCCAATCTCCAGTGCTCACTGGGTAAAAGCCAGAGTAAACTCCTGACAGGTCATCAGTCCAAAACAGGGTCACACAAAGAGACAAATGGCAAGCATGCTCATATTTTTGTCCTGACCTCATTTTATGTTGCCAATTATTCTAACATAAACCTTTTATGGACAGTGGAAAATAGCAAAACATGCAAGAAAAGAAGATGCAAACTCTGCACAGAAAGACCCCAGCTGAGTGTCATCCAATACCATTAAACTGTGAGGCAACTATGCTAGCTGCACCACTGTGCAGATATTTGCAAACAGGAATACAGAAATATGGACGTGTGGAATGAAGGCAATCAAAGTGTTTTGCTGAATCTATGCATTTGGCACCAAACTACCCAGTAGTGGTTGTTTTATGTACAACAACCTATATAATCATAATTTACTCTAGTTTCCTTGACAAGATAAAAAAAAGAACCAGCAGCACATTAGGGAGTAGAGTATACCATATAACATTGTGGCTCATCAGGATAAATGAAGCAGCACAGTTGGCCCTCAGTGTGAGTTCTTACATTTCTGTGATGGTAAAACTGCGGATTTGCTAAGAATGCTGAGCTGTTAGCTCGATCCACTGTGAAACAAATCAAAAAAGAGGATTTCAGCTGTTTTTCTTTTGTTAGTTTTTCTTTTTACTTCTTGCTGCAACACTTGAACCTGTGCAAATGTCACCTTTGGTTTTGGGTGATTTCTTATTTATTTTTTTGCTCATTCAGTTATTATTTAATTCTTCTTTTTAAAAAATGGGGACCTGGATACTGTCACATTGAAATATTCCCCTAAACAACTATAATAACTGTATTTTTTTCCATTTTGTTCATTATAACAAAGTCGTTCACTGTAAACATGGTTTCTAAAGTGGTACTAATTGAAACCTTTGGGGTCATGACATGATATCAGAGGTATTTTAAACACAGAACAAGCAGAACTTGAATATAAAGCAAAAAAAATAAATTTATTAGTATAAATAAACAGATATGCAGGATTGTTTAGCAAAAACACCAATCCTGAGAGGCCAATTCCTTTCTGATATGTAACAGGTGTTCTGAATGAAAGTATTTGACAGTCCAGGACCAAGCAACAGTATAGAAGCAACAACAAGTTTATGCCTTATGACAGGTTTTAGTGGCCTGACTTCATCAGTTGAGTTTGAAAGCAGTCTTGATGAAAATAAAGAGTGATAAGTACAAAGTTAGTCAAACCAGTAGTACAGTATATTTTCTGGGTGGAGAACATATAGCCATGATGGGGGAGATAATCAGAGTTCTGACAAAGATTAATTCATTGCTATTTTGGTCATTCTGTGAGTTTAAAAGTCACAGACACCAAAATTGTGCATTTTCTAATCTTCAGGTGTTTTTTTCCTCTACAACCATTTTTCCTCAGTTTAGTGCAGAGAAACAGAACTCCTCATGTCCCAGCATTATATTTGTTGTAAATTAGAGGCTCTCGGAAGCAGGCTTGTACAGTAAGTGATGATTGTGCCAACCACAATGACACCAAGGAGCCTAGAGCTACTGCACACTCGCTCAGAACATGGCACAGTCTCTAATTAACTAATAAAATATTAACAACCTCTTCATTTTCTCCTTGTTCTGTCCAGTTCTTTCTAAACTTTGCTCTCAGTTCAGCTATATATGCATGTGTTAATTTATATATATATATGAACTGAGAGTTTATATAAATATAAGCATTCACCCCTTTGGATATTTCATGTCATAAAATAGGCATGGTCAATGAAAATGGGCCTTCCTAAAGGATAAATAAATAAAAACAACTTCTTCAATGTCATGTAAAATAGCTTAAAGATTCACCCACTTTAAGTTGACTGTCTTAATTCAATTCAGAGATAAAACTATTAAAAAGTACAAGTCTGGAGTTGAAGACAAAAGGATTTCCTAAACAGACCCTATAAACATTCCCATGTGTTTTACTAAATCCATCATTAGAGAATGCAAGGAAAAGGGAACATGTATAACTCTGCAAAGAGCAACCCATCCTCACAAACTGAATGACAATACAAGAAGGAGCATAGTGAGAGAGGTTAATAAGACCTGTAACGACTTAGAAGGAGTTACAAGTTTACCTGTTGTGATAAGCAATAAACCAATTAATTGCACAAGTTAGGT
The DNA here is from genome assembly GCA_031762495.1 of Anablepsoides rubrolineatus. NCBI lineage: Eukaryota > Metazoa > Chordata > Actinopteri > Cyprinodontiformes > Rivulidae > Anablepsoides > Anablepsoides rubrolineatus. The sequence goes on from JARVGW010000136.1 coordinate 16,602,171, forward strand.
TTAGGACCAAGGTTTAAGTTAGTTTTAGGGTCAGGTATGTGAGGTTAATTTTAGAGTGTATGATCAGGGTTAGGCTATAAAGGCTAAAAAACATGAATGGAAGTCAATGGAAGGTCCCCACGGGGTCAAGAAACAAACGTGTGTGTGTGTGTGTGTGTGTGCGCACACTTGTCAATCATGGGTGTTTTGCTGTTCAAAGACATTTCTGCCATGTGCCCATCAGGGACTTTTTCTCAAAGATGGGAACAAAATCATAAAAAATAGAAAGCAAAAATGCCACAATACCAACACACACAATATGCAGTATACAAAACACCCCTCCCTTCACACACACACACACAAATACAGTCAAAATGGCAGCCTCTAGGTTCGTGTGCTGCTGTGATATTGGCAGCTCGGCTCGGTGCCCATCAATAAAGCTCTGGAACAGGCCAGAGGGCCAAGACCCCATACTGTTTTCCCAGGTGCCTGATCTATATTAAGGTGGGTTTTCAGACTAGCTAAGCCAGCAGGGGGTGCACAGCGAGAGCAGATAAGGCAGCTTGAACAGTAGTTGGCTACCTCTCGCCATGACTTCCTTAAAGGAAGGCACTTATTAATGGCACAGATACAAAAGAGCAAGTAGGTTTAAGAGAGAACATTCAATCCTAAAATGCGGGTGGTTAGAGAGTAAACGGTGTAGCGGCAAAAACAGTTATGCATCTTTTTTTCCCCACCAGATAGTGTCCTGATGAAATGGTTGAAAAGTAAGGATTTCACATTAACAAACAAAGCTGTCAGAGTGGATAGTGGATGTTGGCAACAAAAGTAAAGAAACAAACCAGTTTGAAAAAAGAGACATCAAAGAAATTCTGACAACATAATGAGAATAAAAAAGAAGCACTGGGAGGGGCGATAAGTGAAAACTAGTGCTGATTACAAATGAAAAACGAGTGAAGATGGAGTTGAAAACACTGAAGACAGCTGTAAACTAAGATGCTAGAAAAGCAAACCAAACAAAAAACTACTGTAAACATAATAAAACCCAAGCAAACCAAGCTGGACTAGACTTAACTTAAAGCATGAAACAAAAACAAAGACCCTAAAACCATGAAACATCAGATTGGAGTTATCATCACAATATTTATTTGTATCTTTAATGCTGATATTTAAGTTGCAAAACTTTAGAAACATTTTTTATAGCCTAATATGTTTCTACTTTGAGTGAGCAAATATCAGCCTTGTTTCATTGCATCAAATACCACTTAAAAGTTTTAAAGTTATAAACTTATATCATTTTATATTAACAAATGACAGCCATCTTGGTTAAATTCGTAAAAAAAATATCTAATATAAAATTGTCTGCCATTTATGGGTTTTACACAGTATGTTAGATTATGGGTTCGAAATGACTCATCTGTTATCAAAGCAAACTTGATGATAGCCATTTTTCTGTTGCTAAAGTTAATTAGTTGTGGCAGCTTTTTTGAATTGGGTTCATTCCAAAACGTAAAGCATTGCAGGTGTACACTTAATAATTATGTTCTGAAAGTTTCCTTTAAAATCTGTTTAGTTACTCATGAGATATTTTGCAAAAAGACAAATAAGGTTGACTTTAACAATGAATGACAAAGATTTAAGCAAAGGTGTTGTGCAATGTGTCACACTTGGAGTATGTTTCATGTGCAGACTATAGTTTCTGTCTTCAGTGTAGGAAATTGATCCATACATGACAGGGCAGTGGTTAAAGCAGTCACTTTACAACAAGAAGGTTGCAAGATTGCCTCTGCACATGTGTGGGTTTTTTTCTCCCACTGTCCAAAAACATGCATGTTAGAGTAATTAATTACTCTAAATTGGCAATAGGTTTGGGTGAGAGCTTCTGTCTCATTTGTGATCATTATCAGCTCCCCTGTGACACAGAAAAGAATGTAAAGAACTAGTACAGAATCTGATCCTAAACTGTCTTTTTAAACCTTGACTCTTTGCACTTATTTTAGAGTCAGTGCTATGACACACTAGGCACGGAAATATTTGACAATAGTAAATGCCTTCTTATTAAGTAGCAATAAAGTCAGGATTAGAAAACAGAATGAATGATACGAGCGACAGAATTTACACCTTGGTCACGGCATAAAAGCTGTTTTCATTATAAGCAATGAGACGGGAAAGGCTCAGTTATCATAACTGTTGTTTGTGGTTAAAAAGCAAAGCACCTGCAGGAAATATACATCTAATTAAGTATGTGTGTACACACAAGTATAGATATACTGGCCCTAATGCAAGAGATTGGAGAGTGAGTTGTCGTGCAAACATTGAAGCAACCAGAGGCAACAAGTCATTATTGCTTTATGATAGCTTGCAGCATCAGCTCAGACAAGCAAAATAATGTACACAAGCTGTACTGATCAGGTCAGCACCATTTACAGCACATATACCAGAGCACCATTATTTAAAACAACCCACCTAAACAACACAGTAAAACCAAACATGTTGTGCTTATTTCAAAAGACTAAAATTCAGTCTTAAATTATTTATTAAAGTTAATAAATGTGCTGAATAAAATTAATTTTAAGCTGTGTGCTATTTACTCTGTGGTTTCTTTTAGTTGTAATTTCTAAAATGTGCCTTTATAATTTCACCTGGGGGCTCCCCTTGCTTCACAGTCAGGATGCAGGTTTGAATCCAAGTTGACTGAGAAAAAAAACAAAATCTTTCAGATGAGTTCATGGCTGTGTCAAGCTCTACAGAAAGAGAGCAACTGAAAGAAATGTTTTCCCCTTTTAATGACACACGCATGCTGACAAATATGATACCTCATTTCACTTGCAAAAAGCGTTTCCCTCCATTTACGATATAAACCAACCCCTCTCAGTCATCACTGCTAGCTGTAGGAGCAAACCCACAGACTGAAGGCAGGGCCACATTGTCTTCCTGTAGAAATACTGACTAACTAAACAGAAGCTGTGAGAGCTGTTCATTGTTAGAATGGTCAAGCTGCTACTGGCGTCTGACCAACCAGGAAGTGGAGAGTAGGAACTGTAGTGAGCAGCAATAAAACTGGGTCAACAAAAAACAAAAACAGGCAAAACAGGGTGGACATTCACCAAGGTTTTGGTGAGTCTGCTGCTAAAAATAGGTTAATAAATATATAAATGCATACTATTAAATGCCAAGGCTGCATGAGATATTTTCAAGAATTGATTTAGAGTTTATAAGCTATTTTAATAAACATTCTAGCTACAACAATTATGATAAACAAATTAATAAGATGTGATTAATGGATGAAACTGTGGGGGTTTAAGAGAGACTGTTGTCATCAACACTTACTTGTTACAACAGTGATTACAAATGGATTCATGACTTAGGGACCTTCATTTTGGCAGATTATCTACAGTATAGTTCCATGTGGTAGAGTTTGGTTGTGTTTTCCACCCTACATGTCAGAATCAGTGTTTTTTTTATAGGTTTTTGTATATGCTGAGAAACAAAAAGGGAAACAAGTTTTTTAAATAAGTTTATTTATGTTTTGTGATTCTTGTGTTCTCATTTTATTAGTTTCACTATGCTTTTTTAAAGTGGAAATATGATGCTTTTAAATCCTTCTGTAATGTTGAGGATGTGAACTCTTGCAACTGTTTTTCCAATGTAGTTTTTTTTTTACTGCAAATGGCAAATAAACTTGAACTTGAACTCCGGGTTTTACTCCTAGTGATATAGATGATTGTCCACTCCACCCAGTAGGTTATTTATGTAGTTTGATAGCAGAGATAGGACCACCTTTACAAATTGAATAAAATATGTCAACAACAGAAGACTTTTCCATCCAGCCTTACATTTTGGAGTCAGAGTCTGAATAATTGAAATGTCAAACCTGTAGAATCACAGATTTGAGAAATTGGTTACACTCGTGGACAAAAACGTTGGCATCCCTCCTTTAATGAAAACAAAAAAAACACGATGGTCAAAGAAATAACTTGAATCTGACAAAAGTAATAATAAATAAAAAAATATTTAAATATGAATCATTGAAAGTCAGACATTGATTTTCAGCCATGTTTCAACAAAATATTTTTCTAAAAAATAAAACTCATGAAAGAAGCCTGGACAGAAATGATGGTACCCTTAACTTGTTGCACAACCTTTTGAGGCCCTCACTGCAATCAAATGATTCTGGTAACTGTCAATGAGACTTCTGCACCTCTCAGCAGGCATTTTAGCCCACTTCTCATGAGCAAACTGCTCCAGTTGTCTCAGGTTTGAAGGGTCCCTTTTCCAGATGGCATGTTTCAGCTCCTTCCAAAGATGCTCAATAAGATTTAGGTCAGGGCTCGTAGAAAGCCACTTCAGAATAGTCCAATGGGTTCCTCTTAGCCATTCTTGGGTGTTTTTAGCTGTGTATTTGCTCATTATCCTGTTGCAAGAAGAATGACCATCTCTGTCTCATGACTGAGTCTAAGCCTTCTGACACTGGGCAGCACATTTTTCTCTAGAATCCCTTGATAGTCTTGAGATTTCATTGTACCTTGCACAGATTCAAGACACACTGTACCAGATGCAGCAAAGCAACCCCAGGACATAACAGAGCCTCCACCATGTTTCACAGTAGGGACAGTGATATGTTGATATACTTCATTTTTCCCTCTGTTAACATAGAGTTAATGTGCCAAAACGTTTCATTTTTGTCTCATCTGTCCATAGGACATTCTCCCAGAAGCTTTGAGGTTTGTCAACATATAGTTTGGCAAATTCCAGTCTGACTTTTTATGATTTAGTGTCCTCCTTGGTCGTTTCCCATTAAGTCAACAACAACAACAGATGGTGTGATCTGACACTGATGTTCCTTTAGCTTGAAGTTCATCTTCATCTTTAATCTCTTTAGAAGTTTTTCTAGGCTCTTTTGTTACCAGCCATATTATCCGTCTCTTTGATTTGTCATCAATTTTCCTGCAGTGGCCACATCTGGGGAGGTTGACTACAGTCCCATGGGTCTTAAATTTCTGAATAATATGTGCAACTGTGGTCACAGAAAAATCAAGCTGCTTGGAGATGGTCTTATAATCTTTACCTTTAACATGTTTGCTTATAATTTTCTTTCTAGTCTTCTAGGACAGCTCTTTCCTTTGCTTCCTCTGGTCCATGTTGAGAGTGGTACACACCATGTCACCAAACAGCACAGTGAGTATCTCTATATACAGGCCCACTGACTGATTACAAGATCGTAGACACCTGTGATGCTAATTAGTGGACACACCTTGATTTAACATGTCCCTTTGGTCACATTATTTTCAGGGTACCATCATTTCTGTCTAGGCATGTTTTATAAATTTGAATTTTTTAAAAATTTCTGTTGAAGAAAGCATTGTCTGACTTGAATGTATTCATTTTTATACAATTTTTATTACCTCCGCCATAGGAGGAGGTAATAAGACCCCCAATAATGTCTGTCTGTCTGTGGACAAAATTACTCAAACACTTGTGGACAGATTGTCATGTAATTTTTACCACATGTGGGTATTGGCCAAAGGAATACACCATTAAATTTTGGTGATGTTCCAGATCACGATACGGATACAGGAATTTTTCTTTTAATTTGAGCGAATCAGCCACGTTACGCAAAGTGTCATTACGCATGCCTGTAGGAAACAGGAAGCAGAAGTCACAAACTTGCTGGGACTACACATCTCAGGATGTCTACTATCGGGAAAGTTGTGATTATTCTGTTATCAACTAGTATTGGTGAGATTACATGTCTAAAACGTAGAAAAAGAAATGTAATTCACTTCATGTTGTGGGAATAACTGAAGACACCGACAGCGGGGGGGAGGGTCCTGCTGCAGCCGAGTCGAAGCTGGTACCGGTGTTACACCGGACCGGTACCGGACAGCGGGAACAGCTGATCAACCATGTGAGGTCCCCTCCACAAAATAACTTTACTGTGTGATTGATCAGAAGTTCATGGGAGTGTTTGTTTGTGCTGAAAGCACTCAGTCGCTGTATTTTGCTTCAACCACTCGCTTCAAAAAAAAAAGAAAAAAAGAAAGAAAAGGCGACTCGCTTCCAGAGCCGACTGTACAGGAAGCAGCAGTTTATAAGATAGTCAAACAGTTAAAAACTCATAAAAGGGGATGAAACAGATGTTTTACACGGTGGAATCTGACTGATAAAAACTTAGGAGCTTAATTCGAGACAAGTTTGTGGATAAATAACGTCAAGTGACGAGTCTCTGACTTGTTTTTTCACATTGGACTCCACGGTGAAGACATCTCATGCATACTGCCTGCTTAAATGTTTGCTACGTCAGAACGTATTCGGCAAATGTGTTTCCATCTCTCCTTTTGAGCATTAACTCTTTTGCAGGATGTGAGAAATTGACCTTGGCAGAGGTTTGCACTCTCCAAGTGCTTCTAGTTGTGTGAATGCCTTATAGGGCATTCACACTATTGTGATCGTGTTTCTCTTTATTCTTTATTATTGTGTGAATGCCATTGTGGCATTCACACTATTGTGATCGTGTTTCTCTTTATTCTTTATTATTATTATTGTGTGAATGCCATTGTGGCATTCACACTATTGTGATCGTGTTTCTCTTTATTCTTTATTATTGTGTGAATGCCTTATAGGGCATTCACACTATTGTTTTCATGTTTCTCTTTATCAGTGTGCATTGCCAGTGCAATGCACACTATTGTGATTCGTTTCCCAGCCAAGTCATCAACTTTGGAATGCTTCTC
>JARVGW010000136.1:16642025-16654025 GCA_031762495.1 Anablepsoides rubrolineatus
ACTTGCTGTCTTGGTCACAGATGCACCAGCAAGATGTGCACCAACAATTTGTCCTCTTTTGAACTCTGGTATGTCACATGTTGTGTACATTGCAATATTTAGAGCAAAACTGTGCTCTTACCCTGCTAACTGAACCTTCACACACTGCTCTTAGTGGTGCAATTAATGAAGATTGGCTACCAGGCTGGTCTAATCTATCCATAAAACCTCCCACACTAAAATGACAGGTGTTTCAGTTTCATTGTCTAACCTTTGTATATTTATATATTCCTGATCAGACAAACCAGACAATTATCTGCTACATTTGAAGCACAAAACAACAGAAGCAGCTGCTAGCTGTACCACAGCCTGGGATAGTTCTGGTTGGTTTATTATATTTCTGATGTTCTAGAAAATAAGTTATGAAAACCGTTTTCTTACAGTGACCTTTGAAGAGGTTGTGCTATTTCAACTTACAGAGGTTTCTAATGTCACCCAGTTCCCAGGCTCTGTGAAAACTGATCTGCTGAGAGCTAAACATGCTACAGATGTCTTGTTGATTTGGCCTTCATGCTATGAACTTTGATGATTGCGAAACAACCCCTTAAGGTTTTCTTAAGCGGTTGACAAAGCTGCAAGTATGAGTCACACATGTTAGATGCTTGTTTATTGAACAAGTCTCCTCCGACTCTCATGGAGGTAATTTATAAAACTGTTTAGTAGACATTATCTTGCCTTTGCTACAAAATCATCATTTAGCTTTTCTTTGTTTGGTTTGGTTGTATTAAATTCTCTAACATTCCTAAATGTCATCTTTGTTGTTGTTCCTCCACTGCAGTGCCTCTTTGTGACTTTGTTATTTCAGTGTCTTTTTTTGTATTTACCTGGAATAACTGCTATACTACCTGATTCTTTTAGACAGTAAATAGAGCTGGCCTGATGTGAACTCACAGTTCATATTTGCTCAAAGGAGACTGTGGGCGAGTTGCATCTATTTTATGCATGAAACATAGCTGCAAACACAGTTACCGCAATTTATTTTTTTATTGCCTAGATAAAAAAAAGTCATTTCTGCAGTTCCTTTTTTTTTGCATTTTGCAAAATGTGATTATTTCTATCTGGTGTCAGTTTAGTAATATCACACATTTCACTCAAATAGTAATTAAAAATACAATTTTTCCAACACTGTTTCATCTGTGGTTGAGCTATTTAACAATGAAGGACATAATTGCTGTTTTTAGATGTCTCATATGTCTTTTAATATTCCCACAGAGTGATTCTTCAAAAAACAATAAAAAAATAAAAAACATTTGAGCCTGAGGTTCTTTGTTTTGCAAAAAGGTCACCCAAACAGGGAGGCAGATTAGTATTTCAGGACAAGCTAAAGAGCCTAAAAGTCTCATGTAACCCTGCCTGAGTGTTATTACATTAGCAAAGAGTTGGAGTGGAAGAGCAAACAGCTCAGATGGCATGATAAAGACGTGAACCGTGCCTAGCTGATATAGAAAGTAGCACTGTGCACATGTGGTGCACATGTGGTGCACATGCTGCAATCGTTAGGAAAAAACACGATGACACAAGGCTAACGCCGTGCAGAATCTGATTTCTTTGTGAAAGTTCATCCTTCGGTGTATCCACCCACCTCCACTCCAGCTCAAACATGGATTACCAGCACTCAGAGCCAAACAGAACACCACGACAGTCTGCCCTCAACAACGTCTCTCCTACAGGAATTAGTCGTTGAAGGGTGATTATGACAGCAGATCTGAAGGATTGGAAATCCCCTGCCTTCTAAAGTTTAAGCCTGATTTTTCTCTCTGACTCCCTCAAACCTTTACATTCTCTGTCATTGCATTCATTCTAAATTCTGACCAATAAAAATGCCCACCAAAGATTAGATTTGAACAAGTAAACTTGACAAACAGATATGAAGATCAAGGTTGTTATTTGACCTTGATCTTCATTTGTAATGAATAATCATAATAACTAGAAAATAAAATATTTTAAACATGTATATGCCCTGTTTTCATTTCAGCACCATGGACAGCTCCATCATGAGCCCGCTCAGCTGGCAGAAGCAGGAGAGGCAAGTCTCTGCAGCAAATGACTGCAAACAAAACAGAATAATTTCATCCCGTGTTTCGTGCCTGGCTTTATTTACAGCTTTTTATACTTCAATCCAGCAGAGTGAGCTTTGACAACGTACCCAACACAAGAGCTCACATCTCAGTCAGCGTGTGTGTAGGTGAAAAGGCAGGTATGCTGTATGTGCTTAACAGTAACCAACAAGTGAACTGGAGAAAGAGAAAAGCCTGGATTAGGCACATACATGACTGGAGAGCTATTATCCATATTAAAATGTGAACCAGTCTGCCCTGAATTGCTCTCTGTTCTCATCCCTTAAAGCTGTGATAAAGCAGCCTGAATCAAACTCCATATAACAAACGTCACTTCCTCCAAACCTAATTTACTCAGCAGTGGACAAGACTTATACAAGGCTAAAGGTTCAAAAATAACAAGTGCAGAAGTTTGAATTCATTGCAATGTTTTTTTGTTTGTTTGCTTCCAATAACCTTGGTGGTTTTGATCAGTATTTCCGCTTTCTTAAGTTTTTTTTTTTTTTACTTTGGCTGCTGTAGTTACTCACTTTTAGTTATTGCACCTGATCATGATCAGGCATGTATTTTGCAGTGAGTGCTTCAAAAAACAAGGAAACAGACAAGTGAGGTAAAAAAAAAAAAAGAAATGTAAAAAAGTATCTAAACTAGACTGGTGGTATCTGAAAGTCATGTTTCCTAAGAAACAGGGACAAAAGCAGCAGATACTTACAGGTCATGTGATATGCATCAGCTTTCACTTCGTTGTGGAGGACAAGTTTTTAGCTAACATATTTTAGGAAATCACCTTGTTTGAGCAGTATTTGTGTGTGTTTGCAGGTTCAATATGAGTCTTAACCAACATGTTTCACTGAGTGGACTAAATACAAGTGGAAAAGCAACCAAAGTCTTTCAGAAAGCTTGGGAAATTACTGATGAGGACCAAAGCTCTGCAATAAAAAATATAGACTGAGGGTGCAAAATAAAGAAAAAATGACTGAAGACATTTGGACAGTGCTGCAAACTTCATGGGATAAAAGATTGCCCCCCACTTCTCAGCCAACACGTCTCTACAGAAGTGAGGAGCAGATGCAAACCCTGGATGCTCTAACCTGAACTCGTATAACGTGCAGATATGCCCGGTGGTTGCTATGACAACCGGCCTCCTTTTCCTACGCACGTGCGTAACCGTGCACGGGCCCTGACCCCCCCGGCCTCCCCCCCTTACCTTGCACTCCTCCATGCACGTCCTGACCGAGTAGACGTCCGTCTCGTATTTCTCCACCAGCATCTCAAACTCCCGGTAGTTTTCCTCCGCCTGGCGATCGAGACGCTGATAAGCCTGGACGCACTCCCTGCATCCCAGCACATCCACCCCCGTGGCCGTATCCAGGGTGCAGTTCGCCACGTCCGGACTTGTAAACCCGTAAAACAAATCCAAAAGTGAGTAGGAATTACAAAAAGAAAGGTACAAATCGCTCAGATTCACGTACGCCGACGGTGTCCCCTCTTCCCCTCCTCCAGAGAGGCCCAGGCACACGGTCAACGCGTCCGTGAACGTGAAACAGTCCCTGGACAGGCTGTCCGGGTGACAGGTGTCCATTCGCCACAGAGGTTCTGTAGAATTCCCTATAAAAATAACATCTTGCTCCCTGGCGAGGCGCTGCGGGTCAGCTAGTGTTGGGGCTCGGTGTCGATGGAGGGGCTCCTCGCCCACCATCGTCGCGTCCGTGACGGCGAGCCGCGCGTCGGACCGCTTGTCTCGGGTTCGCGTCAGTTTGGCCTCGGCGCAGAACCACAGGTGATCAGAGAGGAGGACGGTGATGAAGAGCAGAGAGGCCAGCGACAGTCGCCATCTCTGGGCCCGTTCCGGCTCCGTGAATGGCTTCTCGTCCTCTCGGGGTGCGAACCGGGGTTTCAAGCCTCCGTCATGCTGCATCCGAGCACCCCTGGTCATATTTTAGGGAGAGCGTGCTGGCCTGGCCGACTCCACCGCGGGGGCTGCTCTGCCACAATACTCATTGACTTGTCGGCGCAGGGGGGGCGGGGGTGGGGGGGTGACTCCGGTTGCTTCTCCTGTCTGTGTTAATGGTGAGCGGGGGGGTGCCGTGCCTCCTCCGCCGGTACAGGGCGCCTGCAGCGACCGGCGCTGTTATTCCGATCCAATTAGCGCGCCCGCACAGATTCAACTTTGCGCTGCCGCATCCCGGCTCTCCATGGCTCTCCGGGAGAAAACTGCGTCCTCTTTGACCGCATATCCCCCCCCCCCCACCCCCCTGCTTCTCCTTCACGTCCCACTCCGGGGCTTATGTGCAGGGGGTGGGGGGGTTCGGGAGGGGGGTTGGTGATGCAGGGAGACCAGCTGTTGCAAGCCTCTCTCGGTCGGTGCTGATGCTGCGCGATTCTCTATTAAAGGCGAGCTGCGAGCCCCTCCGACGCGAGCAGTTCCCGTCTCTGGGCGGAAAGCCTGGAAATGGTTCTCCTGGTGGCCGCTGTCATCTTGGACCTCGGCTAAGTTGCCGCCATGTTCGTCTTGAAACACTTTTTCGTAGAACTGCCTGTGTTTGCGTCATCTCCATCGCTGTGATAGCTCCATCGTTGCGCAGTGGGGAGCAGCTTATTACCTGTATGCGCAGCGCACACGCACACACTGAGAAAGGGTGAGGGAGAGAGCACACACAGACACAGACTCTCTCTCTTTCTTTCTTTCTCTATCTCTCCCTCACAAACACACACACACACACACACACACACACACACACAAAGGTGTTTAATAGTGTTTTGGTTCACCTCCTCACATAACAGTCGCTAAACCTTATTTTCTTGAAAAAAATAACTTTTGGCGACATTTTACTTTTGCTGCAAAATAAACGTGTCTTTGTTCACAACACTGTAATGTCTATATATGATTGTCACCTCATATGAATGATTTTGTTGATTCTGTTTGCCTTGTGTGTATGTGGTGTCAGCAAAACATTCACAAACAAGTGAATAAAACTCTTAAAGAAGATGCCTATTTACAACTGATTTTTGGAGTCATCCCCCATTCAAGATGGTCGCCAAAGCTAAGCCATATTGCAAACACAAAAAGTGACGATCTATTTTGTATATTATGAGCTAAAATTTGGTGAGGTAGTAGCTGAGAGTCATACTCAACACATACTTTGAACTTTACACGCACCATATCTTCACTAAAGACACTTTGGCATTAATTGATTGGGTTACCTTTTATCTGTTAGCAAAACATCTAATGCATCACTGGACAGATTTTATTGAAACTCAGAAATTAATCAACTGCTTAACTTTTAATGTGTCAACTTTATTCAATTCAGCTAAATAGTCAACACAAAAAATAACTATTATTTTTACATCATTTAGCTAAAGTTTGGACTATTGTCATTTACAACCCATGAATCAGAGACTAAACGATTCATAACATTATTTTCAAGTTTTGTTGAAAATTTCTATATCAGGGCGGCATGGTGGCTCAGTTGGTAGAGCTGATGCCTCTCAGGAAGAAGGTTGCTGGATCAAATCCCGGCCCGGGTGCTGTTTTGGGTAGAGCTTGCATGTTCTCTCTGGCTTCCTACCACAGACCAAAAACATGACCGTTAGGTTAATTGATAACTCTAAATTGTCCCTAGGTGAGAATGAGAGAGTGAATGGTTGTTTGTCTCTATGTGTGGCCCTGTGATGGACTTGCAACCTGTTCAGAGTACCAGCTGCCCCTCTGCTGGATATGGGCACAAGTGACCCCCGTGACTCTGAAAGGAAGAAGTGTGTACAGAAAATGGATGGATGAATTTCTATATTGTTTGACAGGATAAAGCAAACTTAGTTTCAAGCTTATTCCTTCAAGGAACGCCTTTATGATCCACCCCATGTGTCAAAACTCAGCGTTGATATGGTTTTATATATACACACATTTTTTTTTACAACAAAACAAAATGATCCCTGAACATGAGGCGAGCAGCTGAACAAGCAAACAGTTCATGCTAATATAGTTCCCTGCATGCAGGCTATCTTATCAGCTGGCTTGTGTTTAGTCAGTGAGAAAACAAGCACATGGCTACAAGTACAGCAGTGAGTTCGGTGCTCCCAGCTGTTTGACAGAGGAGGTATAAAAAAAGAAACAATCCAAAAAGGTGCCGAAAGTAAATTATCTCCAAACCATGAAACAACTAATCACTGCCAGCGTTGGTGGTGGGAAGGGGGGAGGGGTGTTACAAAAAGAGACAAGAGAGAGTTACTTAATGTTAATCAGCGGAATCAGAAGACAAGAGATGATTATCTGATTAATTTGTGTTTAAAATCCTGCCAGAAGGGAACTCTTTTGGCAGTTCGTCATCGAGAGAAAGTGCTTCTCTGACGCCATGCTTCCAGATGCTATAGTGATGAAACATCGTGCAATCATATATATATAAAACTATAAGGAATTTGTCTTAAAAATTCTATAATAGCTCACTAATTAAAGGGATCTAGCATTGTTTTTAACCTGTGTGAAGCTGCCACAACATGAAGCCCTTCGATTACCGTTTCATTTTTACTTTGTCCAAATATTTTAAAGCATAAAAGATTCTTAAAATTTGTAGCAATTTGCTGAAATTTAGGAATGAGCTTTCATCAGCAAGATAATTTTCAGATTAATAACCAAAATGTCAAACACAAAAAGGTTCACATTGTTTTGATTTTTGTGTGTGAATTTGAGGTGAACTGTCATTTTCAGTGGCCCAATTTGAAAGGGATGACAGTGATAGGCTAAACATCTGTTGTGTGGTTGCTAAGGATGCTCATTCCTCACTCGTTGCTCTCACATATTATGTCACTGCAGGATGCTGCGATTGTGTCCTCGTGGGGACGGATGTCCTACTTTGACTGGGATTGTCTAGTGCGCCTTTAACTGTATTGCTCAATTTCATGCTCTGTCTTTGACCCTCACACTGATATTTGTGTGTATGCATACTGTTCTACCCCATCTCCAGCCACACACATCCTAAAATCATTTCCATACCTTCAGTTTGAGTTCTTTGAGCTGAACGCCTGGCTTCTGTCAAGGACTGTGGTGCACACGATGTGGAGGCTTGTCAGTTTCACACCACCCTCAATATTTCCATGCTTCTTTCTGTGTGTTTGTGCGTGAGGGAAACACAGGACAAGAGTGAAAACGAGTGGAGAGGCAGAGAAAGGGAGAGGCAAAGAGAGAGGGGGAACATCTGTGAGATGAATGCAGATTGCTGGCCCTTAAATCTGGAGCCCTCACAGTAACAGTACGGGCTGGCAGACATGACTCATCCACTATGTGTGTGTATGTGTGTGTGTGTGTCCTCCGATGCAACATGTGTAGAATTGATTATCCTGTCTCACTGAAGCATCTATGCTAAAAGAAAGCTCATTTGCACAATTTAGAGCCTCCTAGCTGACCAATTTTGGGACTACAGAAGCAGAAAATAACTTAAAACAACAAGAAGCTCTTTTATATTTCTTTGTGCATCATTGCATGTCAAAGACTATTTCAAGTCATCACTCCCTCAGACTAAGCTTCGGCAATTTATTTATATACCTCCTGTTTATGAAACCAAATAACAAATGCCCAAATAGAGGACTCTATTTCGGCTATTTGTGCTTATTCTGAAGCTATTTATGTAGCTTGGACTGAGTCCAAGAATAAAAATAGCCAAACTCTTTTCAGACAAGAAGGTACTGTCGGTGCTGATTCTTTAAACGCTCGTTTTTTCTTACGATTTTTATCTTCTTACACCATGTTTTTATTATTTGGGAGCGATTTCATGTCTCATTTTAAATGGGAGACGACAGAAAGGAGAAGAGAAAAGGGACCTGGTGAAATAAGAGAACAGTGAGAGGGGAAAGAAACAAGTGACATCATCTAAATGTGCACGTGGCCATTTTCCAAATTGTGTTTTGTCGACAACCTTCGTACTACCTCAGCTCTGAGTCAGCATGGAAAAGGACCTCTTTGTAGGATTTTATCAATGATTTTCTGTATTGTGTGTGCTTTTACTGATCCATCAGAATGATGTTTTCTCTTTTCCTCTAATCCTATTTTTCTCTTTTTTTCTCCTCTCCTCTACCCCACTTGACCCTATGACTATTTTTGTCTTTGTCATCATCAAACCCTCTTTGCTTTCTTCTCTTTCAATCTTTTTTTTTTTCATTCATACGACGACAGAAAAAATAATTAAATAAAGAGATAGACACATGCTCTCTGATTGGTCGGAGGAGGCAACACCCTCAGCCCAGATTTATCACACAGGGAGGCTTGGATGTTGTGAGCTGACAGTGTGATAAAAGGTCCAAACCAGAACATTGGTCTGTCACTTTGCATTGATTAGTCTAAGCAGATAATGATTTAAACATTTGCATTTTGTCCCTGCATTTGCACATGTTTTTTTTTCAAGGAATTTGGCTTCATCCTGGTTATTTCAATAGAAATATTATTTTATACTACATTCCTGCTGGAAATGAGTCAGGCTGCACAAGAGCTACAGCTAGCAGCTGCTGTCTTTAAGTGAACTAAAGTAACTAAGTGACAAGCAGTCACTTAATTTTATGTAAAGAACAGCGCAATACAAGATTAATGGCAATGTGTAGGGTCTGGGAAGAGCCAGAGTAACTTGTTTTTTTTCACAGATTATCTGTCTCATATTCTATTGTCAGGACATAGTGACAGTTTTAACAAATGCATAAACATTACATTTATATAAAAGTTACCTACTGCAGCTTTGAAGATTTTAGTTGTTTTAAGGCACTTTGTTTTTTGTCTCCCTCTTCCTGGGCTGCCACCATATCTTAGAGGAGAGGTTTGAGTGTCCAAATGATCCTAGGAGCAATGTTGTCAGGGGCTTTATGCCCCTGATAGGGTCACTCAAGGCAAACAGGTCCTAGGTGAGGGATCAGACAAAATGTTGCCCAAAGACCCCTTATGATGAGTGTCAACATTAAATTTAATGTTCCCTTGAAGTGGCTGTTTCATTGAGTTCTTGAGGTCAGAAGGTCGGCCAGATTCTTTCAGAGAATAACAACTTCTGGTTCTGGGCTGGTTCATGTTCTTTTGTTAAGTCCGGACTGTTTGAGAACCATGCAACTTCAATAAACTCCCTCATCTGGCTGTTAACCAGAGACTCCTGTGTTTATTAAGAGTCATCCGCAACAACACCCTCACCCGGCTGCGGGTCATCAGGGCCCTCTCTGGAACCAGGCCTGGAAGTGGGGCATGTTGGCAAACCCCTGGTGGCCGGGCTTTTGCCCAGGGGCTCACCACCTGTGGGATGGGCCAGAGGGGTCCGTTTACCGGTCTGTCTATGTTCCTGCCCTCATCTATAGTCACAAGCTTTGGGTTGTGACTGAAAGAACATGATAGCAGATACAAGCAGCTGAATTGAGGTTCCTCTGCAGGAGGTCTGGACTCTCCCATAGAGATAGGGTGAGAAGCTCATCCATCCAGGAGGGACTCAGAGTAGAGCCGCTGCTCTTCCACATGGAGAGGAACCTGTGGAGGTGGCTCGGGCATCTGGTTAGGATGCCTCCTGGACGCCTCCCTGGTGAGGTGTTCCGGACATGTCCCACTGAGGAGACCCAGAGGAAGACCCAGGACACGCTGAAGGGACTCAACTGGCCTGGGAATGCCTTGGGATTACCCCAGAGGAGCTGGTCCAATTGGCTGAGGAGAGGGAAGTTTGGGTTTAGCTGCTTAGGCTGTTGCCCCTATGACCTGATTCCGGATAAAATGAGGTAGTTCAGAGACCTATGTCCAGCACGATATGATTTGGTCATTTACTCTAAATACTTTTAGCTGATCAGCTGTAAGCTGTTTAGATGTATTTTTTTTTTATCTTAAATGCACTTCACATATGCATATTTTTAATGAGGTGTTTAGAATATTTATAGAATTGATGTTTAATCATCTTGTCTTCTCTATGACTGTGATTTTTATTGTGCTTTCAGAAGGTTTGAATTATCACCAAGTTTATTTAGTTAATGCAGGCATGTCCTCAAGGGCTGGTCTCCTGCAAGTTTTAGACTTGTCTATGCTTCAACACAGCTGATTCAAATAGATGATTTATCTTCTCAGTTTGCCATCAAGGTCTGCAGAGGCCCACTAATTAGGTTCAGCTGTGTTGAACCAGGGCAGCACCTAAAACATTCAGGACACCGACCCTTGAGAACCGACTTTGGACACCACTGAGTTAATGCATTAAACACACACCTTATTTGTTTTCATATCTTAGTGATGTAACAGACAACTGAGAGTCAAGTCACCTGACAGGAGAGGGAACTTCCTTATTTACCACAAAATCATTTCTGGGGCCGTGACTTGACTCTGATGGAAAACATCAGGTGACCATTTTGCTCAGGCCTCTGTAGCCAAAAGGAGGTTCTGAGTGAGCTGGTAAACTTTACATGTGCAACTCTTGTCTGAGTACTGGTTCGATTTTGAAGCATAATTTCAATTCAACATGTTTCTTTCACAACATGGACAAACATTTAGGAATTTCATAGAACTGTAGCAAATAATAATATGATAATAAGAATTAAATATGAAAGAAAGAAAGATCACTGTTCACTATGAGTTTGGAAATTTGTACACACTTCTGAGGACACTCCAATCAACAGGAGGAGGAGCTCCAGATTTTAGGCTTCATTGTTCAGCAGGGAACACAGCGATCCCAATGATTTATGTCACCAAGCCTCCTTACTGCCATCATTGACCCAAACTGGACCCAGTGCACCTCGTCTGCTCCCTGTCTCTGTATCAGTGCTCACCTGCTGTTCCTCTCTTTTCAATTTAAATTCATCTTTTTCAACAGAGATCAAACCAATGTGAAGTGATTGTTCCTCCAGACCCCAACAGAGCTATTGGCATCATTTGAATTCAATGTTCCTTTTTGTGATCCGAGTATACATACATTTTTATGAGCTGAATTGATTGAAAGAAAGAAAAAACACAGAGAAGGAAAACCATGGATGGACTATTTATTATTGCAAACCAAGCCTCAGTGTGAGAGCGCAGAAAATGAGCCTGACATCTCTAAATGCGTTTGGCTCTCACTAATCTGTGCTGTCAGAGAAAAACACCTTCTGATGAAAGGGAGGTGCTGTCCCCTGGATCCATCAGGAGTCGGAACAAAAAAAAAATGCATATTTCATCCTTTGAAGAACTGGAAGTAAAGTCAAATCCTAGATAACATGGAATCTGAACGGTAAATGGCCTGCACTTGTACAGCTCTTTATCAAGTTCCTACAGGCTCCAAATCACTTCAAATACAGACATTCACCCATTCATACACACATGTTGGTAAGCTACAATGTAGCCACAGCTGCCCTGGTCAGACTGACAGAGCTGAGGCTGCTATGCAATGGTGGCACCGGGCCCTCCAGCAGGCAAGGTGGGTGAAGTGTAACCCACTGGTTACAGGACGGCTCCCCTAACAACTCACAGCATCAGGTGCAAAGATTCAGTCACTTCTAATGTTTTAGGAGTTAGACACTGACAGGGATCTGAGTGTTGCACCCTGGCTGAATTAGGACTGAGTTTGGCAGATTTTTTCTTTGCTTTTCTTTTGTTGTTTTGGAAAATGAGAAAAAAGAGGATACAAGTACCTGTAAAATATTTAATTATTACTTCAGAGATGGAGGTCAGCTTGATTTAGAAACTTTTGTGTTTTTTTTTACCTCAGTTTTAACAGTTAAGCTCAGGTATGTCTGATAGTTGTAATAACAGTAAAATAATAAAATCATTCAGCCTTGATATTGTGAAACAAAATATATTTGTAGATAACCCAATAAACTATTTAAAAATGATTATTCTTTAATGTCCACAAGGGGATCAATAAATTATCTATCTATCTATCTATCTATCTATCTATCTATCTATCTATCTATCTATCTATCTATCTATCTATCTATC
>JARVGW010000136.1:16658841-16676752 GCA_031762495.1 Anablepsoides rubrolineatus
CCAATTCAAGGCTTAATTAATTCAGGTTTACACCAAAATCCTGGCTTAATCCCTTATTCTAGATTTGTGCAATAGGCTCCTGGACGTAGGGAAACTGATGTTAGAAATAAAGTGATCAAGTAAAAACACAAGTAACAGAACTTAAAGACAAGAAACCCAGAATACAAAAAAATAGCCCATAATAACCATGAACAGGAAATATAATAATAATAATAATAATAATAATAATAATAATAATAATAATAATAATAATACATTTAAAGAAATATCAATAAGTAACTGAAATACACAGATCCTGACAATGTTACTGGAAGTAGCCATGAGTGATTCCTGCATGTACTTCAGCGTCCATAAAAAAGGTCACTTGAGCCGTCTTTGATGGAGCTTACACATGTAGGTTCTCATACAGTTGTATGGATGCTTTCTCTGCATGTAGCTTTCTTGTTTGTAAATTAGGTCAAGGTTTACGTTTACTCTTTTCAAACTGTGTTGAGCCTGGGCTCCTCTCTGCATCATCTATCCCATCACATAAACTAACCGACCTCAGATGACTTTGCAGACAGACTCTGCAGTCTAGCAGTCACGTGTGAAACCTCTCCCTCTCCTCCTGTAGTGGTTTGGTCTAATTCAGATCACAGGATACATTTGTGTTTCACCTGACGATACAAAACTGAACAAAATCAAAAAACTGACTTTCATTAGTAACGGTGTTTTTGTTTCCTTTCCTTTTTTATTTACTTCTTCTTTTAGTTTGATATTTTCAAGTTATTATTTTTTTTCTGTCTGTTTTTTCTACTCATCATTAGCATGGGGTCAAACGTAAAGATTGTAACACTGCAAGTCATGTTATCTGCCCATTTGCAGCTCTGCTCTGCAAACTCTTTGAAAGCAGCTTTGATGTGAGGGAAGCTCTCGTTCTCCACATTCCATCACGACTTTGCCCTCCGATCAACAACTACAGTCTCTCTTCCTTCCTTACTCCCCTCTCTCTCTCCTTTTTGCTGCAAGCCTCTGCAAATATCTGCCACAGACAGAATAAAGTTCAGAAAAAGGTCAAAAGTGATCAAATCTGTGCTGACTCTGTGTCTCAGTGTGAGACTGGAAATGAAGAATGTGGACAGTGTTCTACCTGTGAGTCCGCAATGGTTTCATTTATCAGAACATGTAAGCAAACATGGGTAAAACGCTGTGCACATTTTTGTACACTTTAACGTCATGCATGTGAACTATTACCACACCTATAACACTGACCCTCTCCACAGTAATGCGTGATTAACATCCATTCTCACTGTCGTCCTCTCACCAAAGCTGTGATGAATTGCAGCAGCGAGATGTTCGATTCAAAGGCCTGGGTAGCATAAATGATATGCTGAAATTATGTCTGTAGTTAAATCAATCATCTCAAATGGATTGGTGTCATCTGATTCTGAGATCTCCCATCACAGAGTGGGGCTAATTTATGGGGTTACAGGGGGGCCATGGCTTTAACTGCGGCGATACACTGTAATCAAGATGGGATCCACAGCGCCGAGGCCTGGGGACATAAATCAACCAGATGAGCTGCTTTTATATATCACTGCATGGTGAGCCAGCGCATGCACCTATACAAGAAAAAAAAATCTCAATGAGTCTTCGAAGCAGGTATGACACGCTGACATCAGAATGCACGTGTTCACACACAGGCCGCTCTCTGTTAATTCATTCCATTAACAGTGGCATTTAGAGGTATCTCCCCTGTGCACAGCTGCCGGTGTAAAGTACCTTTTCATTAAGTTCTTATTGTGTGGGCCTCGAGAGGGGAGGAGGGTTAGTGCTTAGGAGTGTGTGCATGTGTCTGTGAGAGGGTGTGTGTTTGTGAGGAAGACAGGGAGAAGTGCTTGAAACAAGTGTGAGAAAAGAGGAAAAGACAAAGAGGGGAGGTTGTGTGCAGATGTTCAGATTCACATGTTGCTTTGAGTAAATTATATAGACACAATGCACAAATCTTCCTTTACTGAATAGTCATGTCTAATTTAAGGCTTTCAAAAAAAAAAGTATCTTTACTTAACTGGCAAATACCACATTTTAAAATGTTTTTTAGCACCTTGTAGTTAATTAGTTCTAATTTTAAAGGATTCTGATTATTCTTTTTAGAGTGATGATCTGAATTTTGTGAGTGGGTTTCTGTGGAAATGTTATAAGCAGTATGTATAAAGTAAAATACTGAGATGTTAAACTCATTTTCACTGAGGGCCACATTGGCCTTTAGGGCCAGTTGGAAATGATTTTGATGTTTTGTGTTTAATTTCAGCTAAACACAAAACGTCACATTCATCATTTCATTGCTACAACTGAACACTGCTAACACACAATAACTGAGCTCTACATGGTATTTCCTGCATAGAAACGGCTTTTCAACATGTCTTCTTATTCTAAAAAATACAACTGACTGAATGTGAAATAAACAATACAGAAATACTATTAAAAGTAAAAGTAGAGGTTTGCTCACTGATGAGTTGTGGTGAGTAGATGCCATCTTGAACTCTGAACTATACCACATTCTATATCCTGTTTAAATACTTCAGTTTGGAGAAACAGAATTTGTTTTTTACCAGAAAGCTAAAAAGTTAACATAGTTCAAGCAAGTATAAGACCAAAGTGTATTACTGCCTTCTTAAAACAGCTTCATTCTCAAATATTTCATGTTGATTTGTATATGTTAATAAAACCTTTACACTACTATCAAATTATAAATTTTTGGTCATTTATATAAAACTCTAGGAGTATTTACACTCAATACTGCATCATCTGTAGATAATTGTCAGTAACCTTATATGTATTATTATATGTATCGCAAAACAGTTTAAGTGCAAATTTGTGGAATAGTCCTTTAAAAAATCAGTCAAATTCATTGTTTCAACGAAGATTTGTCTTGTTATTCCGCTGGAGTGGGGTAGGGATGCTAAATCTTTTCTCTTCAGCCCATTTTTATTGTACACTCACACACCCACATCCATGCAACCTGCAGTCCTGAGCACAAAAACATGCATTTTTTAAATGTAAAATGAAAGATGACCTTTCAGTCACCACAGGGTGAAACAGTAACCTTTAACCTGGACCACAACCCTCCTATTTCTGCTGGAGACCAGACTCTATATGTCATGTGGTATCAGTCAACAGTGATCTCTGAAAACAAGTCAAACAATCACTTATTACTGCTCTGACTGACCTTCACAAAGTGACTAATGTTTTTATTAAACTGAGTGAATTTGCTCTTTGAGTGAACAGGGATTAGGAAATGCCCTAAAATGCCTACAGCTCTTAACCTATATGTAAGCATGTTGAGTTAAGAAACCTCCTGCCTTCAATGGAACAATGAAGGTGTTTTTTTGCCTGTTTTATAAGGAGTTGGTTCCACACTCATTCTAAAGTCTTCACAGGTTTTTTTAAATACGTCATAAGGCAATGACCCTCGTCGCTGAAGGAATT
The DNA here is from genome assembly GCA_031762495.1 of Anablepsoides rubrolineatus. Taxonomy (NCBI): domain Eukaryota; kingdom Metazoa; phylum Chordata; class Actinopteri; order Cyprinodontiformes; family Rivulidae; genus Anablepsoides; species Anablepsoides rubrolineatus. Next base: position 16,662,310 of record JARVGW010000136.1, read on the forward strand.
GAATAGTGAAAGTTTGTAGTTTTTAGAGGAATGATGGAAAGCAATTTAGTAATCTTTTGGTGTCCATTTGTGATTACAGATTTTTTTTTTAAATTCTATTATTATTCACAAGCATAGCAAGTACAGCCTGAGGCTATTTCAGCAAGAATAGTTTAATATTTCTGCTGCACTATAACCTTGTGTTGACAGCAATGAAAAGAATTACGCTCGCATGAATGGCTTTAAAATGTTGGAGATAGGTGTCGTTTAAGGAAAATTGTTTGGTGGCCTCGCTCAGATTAACAAATCAGTATGGTCAGAATCAAACCCTTTTTTGTTGCTTAAAGGGCTATTTACAACATGCAAGACATTAATTGTTCATAACCTTTCCACAAAATCCTGTAAAAACTATCAATTTTCAAGAAAATAATCTTGGTTATTAAATAAAAAGATTAATAAACGTTTGACAATATTGAGGATTGAGTATGATTCCAGCTGTTTATAGTCTGTTGGGAAATAATTATTTAAATTCACCCAATAACTGTACTACAGTCAGTCACATTTATTCTGTCAAGTGTACTGGTAATTTTCTTGGTTGCAGTTCATGAGAAGAAGGTGACAGCAGTGAGGTAACCACTATTTTTTGTGTCTGCTTGTTTTTGTACTGACAGAAGAGAACCTCTGGCTAGAGGGCAATTTTTCAAAAATGGTGTTGTGCTGGGTGACTTTCTATCTTCCAAACCCATCTCATGACTCTGGCACTTCACAGATCCATCATTGGCTGTTGGTGCTTTCCAGCCAGTTTACTGCCCAGCTTGATGATGCGATCAAGTTGATGTTTAGTGTGGACAGCAGTAAAATGGAGGTCTGGTCGCTTTCAGTAGTTCCTCTGTAGAACTGGGCTTGCACTTTACTAGAGATATTCAGCTTTTTAGGCACCCTAAGTTCATGGACTGCCACCTTATCAAGGTGGAGGGGTTTGAGGGTCCCAATGATTCTAGGAGCTATGTTGTCAGGGGCTCCATGCCCCCGGAAGGGTCACCCAAGGCAAACAGGTTCTAGGTGAAGGATCTAACAAAGTGCAGCCCAATGACCCCTTATAAAGAGCAACAACAATGGATTCAGTGTGAACTTGCCAGCTTTCAGTCTTCTATAAATTGACATTTGCAGTCAGTGTTTGCCCAGACGCAGATCATGGGGGCCCCACTCAGGAGCCTGGCATAGAAGTAGGACACATTGGCAAGTGTCTGGTTACTGGGCTTTCTCTCATTGACGCCTGAGGGGACAGCTCGAAGAGGAGACATGGGTCCCACTTCCCATAGGCTCACCACCTGTGGAAGGGGTCGACAGGTGGGTGCAATGTATGATGGGTAGTGGACGAAGACGAGGACCTTGGTGGTATGATCATCAGGCAAAGAATCTGGCTCTAGGGATGTGGAATGTTACCACTCTGGTGGGGAAGGAGTCTGAACTGGTGTGTGAGGTTAAGAGGTTCCGGTTATAGTTGGACTCACCTCAAGGTTCTGGCTCTGGAACCAGTCTCCTCAAGAAGGGTTGGACACTCTTTTGCTCTGGAGTTGTCCTTGCTGAGAGGCACCAAGCAGGAGTGGGCATACTTATTGCCCCCATCTTGGTGCCTATACATTGAAGTTCACCCCAGTGAATGAGAGGGTAGTCTACCTCTGCCTACGTGTGGGGGGATGAGTTCTGACGATTGTTTGTGCTTATTTGCCCAACAACAGTTCAGATTATCTGCCCTTTTTGGAGTCCTTGGAGGGGGTGCTGGAGAGCACTCCTCATAGGGACTCCCTTGTTCTGCTGGGAGACTTCAACACTCACCTGAGCAATGACAGTGAAACCTGGAAGGGTGTGGTTGGTTGGAGGAGCTTAGGTGTTCATTGAGGCAAAACTTGGGCATGGGAGGAGTTCAGATTAGCCACGGAGAATGACTTCCATAAGGTTTTGAGGCGATTCTGGTCCATCATCCGGTGTCTTGGAGGAGATGGGGGTGGGTGGGTGGAGTACACAACCAATACTGGTGGGGATGGTGCACTGCTGACCTTGACTTGGAACGGTGTTGGTCAGTGAATACTTCAAAGACCTCCACATTCACACCAGAACATCTTCCAATGAGGAAACAGAGCCTGGGGACTCTAGATCTGACTCTTCAATCTCTGGTTCTGAGGTCACAGAGATAGTTAAAGAACTCCTCACTGGCAAGGCCACGGTGGTGTATAAGATCCACCCGGAGTTCCTTAAGGCTCTGGATGTTGTGGGGTTGTGTTCGTTCACACAACTCTGCATAAACATTGGGCAGTTCCCCTGAACTGGCAGACCGGGGTGATGGTCCCCATATTTAAAAATGGGGGACTGCAGAATGTTTTCCAACTACAGGGGATCACACTCCAAAGTCCTGGGGAGGAAGGGAATCTCAGATTCAGGAAGAGCAGTGTGGTTATTATCCTGGTTGTTGAACACTGGACCAGCTGTACACCCTCAGAAGAGTCCTGGAGGGTGCACGTGAGTTCTTTCAACCAGTCTACCATGTTTTGTGGACTTGGAGAAGGTATTTGACCGTGTCCCTTAGTGAGTCCTGTGGGTAGTACTCCAAGAGTATGAGGTACCAGGGCTTATGATACAAGCTGTTAGGTCCCTGTGCAACCGGTGCCAGAGCATTGCCTGCAGTAAGCCAGGCTTGTTTCCAAAAAGAACTGGACTTTGCAAGGTTGCCCTTTGTTACCATCTTCATCTGAACCTTCTTTACAACCAGTGTCCTGCCCATGCCTGGTCCTTGATGATGGAGATGCCCAAGAACGTAGCAGGGTCGGCCGGTACCATTAATAATGAGAAGTCAATTATCACCTCAACTGTTTTGTTGGTGTTTAACCACAGATTATTTTCTGTACACCACATTGTCAGCGCTGAAATAAATTTAATGAGCAGTATTAACCTGATTAAAGGTTTTAGACTCTGCTTCTTTTACTGTTTCTTGTGAGTTTGCAGTTGTGAACTAAATCTTTTTGCACGACAGAAACGCATATATAGAGGAAAGAGTAACCAAGTCCTGTCAAAGTTCAAAGCATAGAGAAATGGTAATTAGCTGTTATGAAGGATTTGAACTTTGGAAAGTGTCAAACTTGCCCCTGTCTTGTTTTTAGAATACCCAGATAAATTACTTTCTGACCTTAGCTGCTGGCTAAACAGAGGCTTCTGTGTTTGATTTCCAGCAACAAAGCAAATGAACTGTAAATAAAGCTGTTAAAGTAAAGATTACATTGTTCAAGCTCTAAATATGTCGAAGATGTAATACAAGCTTTAACAGCAACACAGTCATCTATTTTGAAGTCTTATTCTTAGTGTAATACTAATACTAAACACAGTGAGACATGATGGTAACTCACTCATCATTACAGAAACCATCAACCTCTCATTACAATCCAACCCAATTAGATCACTATGTCCTGTTCCCGTACAATTATCTTGTGTATTAATGATTATTGCTTCTGGTTTGTCTTTTTCTTTCAGTTCTATTTCCACCTTTTAACAAAATAAGGGTCATAAGTCACAAATATTTGAACACACAAAGGTATCAGCACATTAATTAGAATGATAGATACTAGACTGGGTTTATTTCAAAAGAAAATTAGGAAACTGAGGCTTTTTAAAAATGTCTACCTCTTAACCATAAGTAAGGTACATATGTTCAAATTGATCAATTATAAATTATTGTTAATTCATAATTTGTAAGTCTTATTACTTACATTTTTGGGGCACCACTTCCTTTAAGGGAATAGTTTTTTTTCATATAAATCAACAATTTGAAACTTATCATCTCTAAATATAAAAGTACTTTTCATTAGATAAATCCCATTAGTTTTATTAAGACATAAACACATTGCATTGATGTTGATACACTCATGTATCATTTATATGACAACTTCTTTCAAATATGTTAGTATGAGAATAATAAAAACATGACATGAAATGACACAAGAATAATACTCAGTGAGAAATCTAATTTAGTTGAACCAAATAAGCATTAGCATAAAACAAACACATAAAATGTACTTTGAGGGAGAAGCCAGAACTTCCCAGGGGATCAGAGACCTCAAAAAGAATGAAGCAAGAGAGATGAAAGACGGACTAACAGGAGTACCTCCTGTTTTAAATATTGGTCACCCATGTATGCTATAAGCATTAAATAATCATTTGTATATTTTGAAGCCAGGCTGTATGGAAAGAAAATTATTATTATCTCTTACCCTTTGATATATAGGATATTTGTATAACCTCAATTTTAAAACCCTATTTTGTTCTGATTGAACTATCTACAACATGCAAGAAAATTTTTGTTAATATCTTTCCGCAGAACCCCACTTCAAAAAAATCTGAGCTATCACTTTAAGGCTAGAGCTAAGAACAGCCTAATCTGACCACATTTTGTTGACTGACACTGCACTAAAGCAATAAGAATACTGGTTAGCTGTAAGTTTGTAATTTCTGAAATAGCATTCAGAAGGAATTTAATCATTGTTCTGTCAGTAACTTCTGGCTGCCTTGGCCTTTCTTCTGTGCTCTGTATTTAAAATAAGTTCACATTTTATAGCTGTCCTTTCTGTCACAAAGCAATGCTCTGTCTCCAAGGTGACAACACATCTAAATTGTAACCATGGACATCCACATCTATCACTTCATGTTTGGCATTCAGTGACTTGTTAATCAAAGAGGCCCCATTTTGGATACTATCACGTTAACTTAACTGTGTTTTTAATATTACAATAACACTAAATTAATCACAAAAGACCACCTTTTACAACAGTCAGAAAAAGCGCTGACTCACAGAAATGTCAGTGGGTGGATTTTATTTATAAGGCAAAGTTTAAATTTCCACGATTAGAGCAACACATGGTTGCCTTGTAGAATTGTACATTGTGGCTACTGCTTTCATTGTGTGACTTGAATGATAAGTGTTTTCATTGGCCTGGTGGTAGCAGATTTGCTGCCAGGTCACCACACTGACTGCCCCTCCTATAGCTGCCTTGATTTTGTGTTATTGAGCTATAGTGCCCTCCAGCTGTTCAGTGTGCTATATTTCAAATAATTGAGTCGTGGTGTTGAGAGGAAAGTCACATCGAGAGTGTGTGCAGAAGTTTGTGCTTGTGTGTGTGTGTGTGTGTCAATGTGTAATAGATGTTTTGACTGCCATGTCAAAGGTAATTGAGTCATAGGTAAGAAAGAGTGAACTTGCTGGCTTTCAGTCTCCTATAAACTGATTTTTTGCAGCATAGACTATTATTCAAAGGGATATATCTGAGTGTAAGTGTATGCATGTGTATATATTACAAGCCATCATATAAATGCATCTTAGCCAGTTTTGTCAAAGTAAATTATGTTAAACCTTTAACGTATTTAATCATTCAACTTTAAAGTTACTTGCCATTTTTTGTCTTAATAGTGATTCACAAATAAGATTTAATGATTTTTATTAACGTTTATTAGATTTTAATTTGTTGTTTGTTTGTTTGTTTTTATTGAGCAATGTTAAATACAGCAAGACCGGACGTGCAAAATGAGGAATAGATCTCATCCTATACTGTGGAGGATACTTTCATTTTCGTTTTTAAATTTTATGATCATTATTGTTTAATTGTGGATGTTTCTTTGTTTATTTTAGCTATATTATTGTTGACCACACATTAAGCCAAACTCTATTCAAAAACTTAAAATCACATCCATTCAAATCAACTTTGCTCAAGATTTCTTTAGAAAGGGAATAGAGGAAAAAATAGCCTTTACTTTTAAGAACTTTAGATCAGATTTTTAATCCATGAATCAAATCAAATTAAAAATTACTTTATTGATCCCAGAGGAAAATTAGATCAGTAAAGTCTATATCCATTATAATATAGTAATACTTAACTATAAAACAACTTAATTCTAGAGGAATCAACATAAAAATACAAATTATGAAAAAAAAAGATTGATTTTCTTCCTTTTTTGCTTTGAATAGTCATATTAGTTAGCCTTAATGCTAAAATTAATACTTTAAAAAAGTAGAGCTGAAATTGATTTTGTAAACGTTATAAAATATATTTTTTTATCGAATAGCAGCACCTGGTGGGTGAACACGGATTAGCACACACAGGGTTGATTATACTATTAGGGAATAAATAACTTGTAAAACAAACGCCATCTTTGTGTTTAGTATATTAACTAGTTTAGTAGCTACAGGCAGTATTAGTTACGGAAGTATTTATTTTGTGTTATGATATTCTATAAATATATTAAAAACTGAACCTTATCCGGAACTCCTTTTCTGATATTTTACTGTACACGGACGGAACCAAAAAGGGTTGCACTTAGAATGCTAACCTGAGCTAGCCACACACCGGTTAGCTGCCAGCTGCTGTCATTCGGTTGTCTTTTTGGAGGAACTACAGTTTTGTTTACCAGAGCTGAATGACAGTGACTGTGATGTCCATGTGTCATTGTTCCGCAATAAATTCTATCAGCTGAGACACTAAACATGAGAGAAAGGTGAGTAGCTGGCTGTTAAGGCAACCCTTTTATTTAATAGAAACCTGGCTAACTTGGAAGCTAGATTAGCAGGCACTGGGCTACACGTTTGCAGCTACCGTCGATTTCCTATGGATTTCGCGTTTCTAATCAGCCCGTTCTCGGCTAAGCTAACAGCTTGTCGTGACTGACCAAAACCATAACTTAATAATGAGTTCTGTGAACTTGATATTATTTGATACTTGTGAACGTCTTTCTTACCGCAGAGGTTTTATTTTTTCGGACGGATACCAGCTTTCATCATCTCTTTGTGGGTGGGGTCGAGACATTTTTTTTAAACTGATGTGGTATTTGCAGTTTGCAGATTAGCTGCGATAAAGTTCACGTATCACATAAGGCCTTTTGTGAACCGTCACACATAACATATTATTAACCTGATCATATAGTATCTGCTTGTTTTAGACAGAACAGGGAGGGTTGCAGTTCTCGCTGTGAAACAGACACATATAATTGGTGCTGTTTCAAAGTCCACGTTCAATATGTGTGGGTAAAATCATTGCTTTTTCCAAAGACTATGCATTTTTGTTTGAGGGGACATCTAAAATGGATTGCATCTTTTTAATTTTATCACATCAGTTGTTTCCATGAAGGTTTCCTGTTAAACATGAAGTTTTGACGTACATCTATAAGCATGGTGTTTTTCATTCAGATAAACACAGTATTGTGGTATTTGCACTATCTTGACAGCCATATTTTAAGGAGCTTTTTAGAAACTGTTCATAATTTGATTATGTTACAGCATAATGGTGGCCACAAAATGTTCCAGTATTACTTATTTGATGGCATAAAAATAGCTTCAAAAGATCAGATAAAGTAATGGTTTAAAAATCTTCAAAACTCCCCATATTTTGTTAGTAATACTCAATAATAAGGAAACCAATGACTGTATATACAAATAAAACATAGTTAAGACAATATTTTTTGAATTCTAATTTACTTGTGGTTTACTTATGTTGAAAACCTTTTGTTTTTGCAGACTGTCTGTTTTTTGACTCAGCTCTTGTGCAGCCATGGAGAAGCCCTGGAGGCTGTGGGGAGCAATACAGCGTTGCACTCTAACTCTGGTGTCCTGGTCCTGGGGTGCATGTCGTCTATCCCTTTTGGCCCTCATCCTCACTTTCCACCTGTATGGAGGTTTTTTCCTCCTTGCACTCATCCTAGCATCCGTGGCAGGCATCCTCTATAAATTTCAAGATGTTCTCCTGTACTTCCCTGACCAACCCTCCTCCTCTCGCCTTTATGTACCAATGCCGACTGGAATTCCACACGAGAATGTGTACATTCGCACCAAGGACGGTGTGAAGCTCAATCTCATCCTGCTCCGTTACACAGGAGGGGATTCTCTTCCTGGGGTCACTTCTGGCAATCAAAGCAGTCCTAATTCATCTGCACCACCTACAATTCTTTATTTCCATGGAAATGCAGGTAATATTGGTCACAGGGTGCCAAACGCTCTTCTGATGCTGGTTAATTTAAAAGCAAATATAGTGCTGGTGGACTACCGTGGCTATGGAAAAAGTGAGGGTGAGCCCAGTGAAGATGGGCTGTACCTGGACGCTGAGGCCACACTGGACTATGTTATGACCCGGCCTGACCTGGATAAGACAAAGGTGGTACTCTTCGGTCGCTCATTAGGAGGTGCTGTGGCTGTTCGCTTGGCATCAGTCAACATTCACCGGGTAGCAGCCATCATTCTTGAAAACACCTTCCTCAGCATCCCCCACATGGCTGCAACACTCTTCTCCTTTTTGCCCGTGCGTCTGCTGCCCCTATGGTGCTACAGGAATCAGTTTCTGTCCTATCGACATGTGGCGTTGTGCCGCATGCCTTCGCTGTTCGTGTCAGGCCTGTCGGATCAGCTCATCCCTCCTGTTATGATGAAACAACTCTACGAGCTGTCACCTGCACGGACTAAACGCCTGGCCATCTTTCCAGAAGGCACGCACAACGACACGTGGCAGTGTCAGGGCTATTTCTCTGCTTTGGAGCAGTTCATGAAAGATCTGCTGAAGAGCCATGCTCATGAAGAGGGCGCTCAGCCCTCAGCTAGCGTCACCATTATTTGATCAAACAGTCCAATATGACTGTGTCTACAAAGTATGGGTGTAGTGGAGAGACTTTATTGATTGGTGAAAAGAATGTATATTTTTTATGTTTTGGTTTGAGTTTTATTTTATTTCACGGTTTCTACCTTTCTGTAAATTTTAATATGCTAAAATATTTTCACAGTTTAAAGGTTGGAATAGATTGTATCTACATCCTTCTGGATTTTCGTTGTTTGTGTGTTGCAGATACGAATGCATGTATTTACAACCTTTTTATGAATGAAGCCAGAGCCTATATGCTCAAACCACAAAACGTGTCACAATCACAGGATTCCCTGCAGCAAATCACTTAAAATTACTCCAATAATATGATCAGTCTTAAAGTATTATAACCATAACAGGGCCAGTGAAATTGAATATTACTCAAATGAAAATAACACATGACAGTGTCTGATTTTGTAATTTAAAATTATATTTAGAGGTGTACTGTAAATGTAGATAGCTTTGTTAATATATTGCTCTTATCTTTTGTTCAGGTTTATTCACCAGTTTCTTTATGAGAGCTAAAACTTTCTAAGCAATACTTTAAAGATTGTAAAAATGTTTCCCCTCGTTTTGAACATGCGCGTGCTGCAGCTTGGCATCTTATGGCTTTATTATTCTACAATTTATGCTTGCCTCTGCGTTTTGTCAGCCACATTAGAGGGATAAAAATATCTTGTTGCATATTTATGTTCCTATTATTTAAATGAGGTGGTCAGATTATGTCTTAGAATAAAAACAAAAATAAACTTTTTTTTATTTCCTGTTAAGCTACTTCTGTTTTGAGATTAGGAGAAGTTTGGAGTTTCTCAGCTCTGCAAAGTGTTAAAATGCAACTAGCACAGAGAAGAGTTATTTTTAAATGAGCCGTAGTTACTAAGCAACTTTGAAATCCACTTCTTCATAAAAAAAATATATTTTTCTTACACTGGTTTGGTTTTATTCAGGTTTGTCTACAGTGCTATTATATCAGTTTGTGTGCTGGAAGAGTTTAAAGTCATTTGACTCTGCTGATCATTAGGAAGATTCACTGGAGGAAATTGGAACAAAAATCTTTTTTTTTTTTGGTTGAACCTGTAACAATACAGTGATATGATGAGGCCATGTTGTGAAGGTATCTGTTGACAGGAGAAAAAATAAATCCTGCTGATCTGCTGCATTTTGCTAGATTTTTGTAATGTTTGAATAAAATAATTTTGAAATATAGCCACCTTGTGTTTGGTACAACAGGAAATTTCATATATGTTTTGCTTTTTAAACAAATGAAAAGGACTTATTGATTATCTTTTTAGCACATCACTTTGTGTGAAAAATTTCCATAACTAGTCAGTGCTCGTTTTTTCACTTCACATAAACGCTATATGCTAACTTTAGTGCTGTATGAAGACATCTTGGGAAAGAAAAAAAAAATCTTGTCACAAAATGAATCAAGTGAAGACTTTTGTTCAATTGTTATGATTTGTTAGCGGTTATCTTTAGCATTGTAATTGTTATTTGGAGGATTCTGTCTCCCCCCTCATGCTTCTGTGGCAAAATGACTATTCTCACTTAAGGGGTGTGGGAGCATTTAATGAGCTAATTACCCTTTCCTGCATGTCTTCCAGAGACAGAGCAAAGCCTGATGATTAAAATACTATTGTTTGCTCTTTGCTTTTTTTTTTTCAGTGCTGCACTGCAGTGGTTTAAAAGCCATTTGAATTCATTCAACACATTTTTGTCATATCAGGTTTTAAAAAAAAACAGTTCCGAAAAGGTAACATTTTTTATTTTTTTTACAACATGAAATGGTTTTGAAGCCACTATGAATGTAAAAGGTGGTCTTAAATCTCCATGCATTATTATAAAAGATTGTGTAATAAGTGATACTTATTTCTTCCATTTCTGTGACTTTTTCCACTGATGACCCCAAACAGTTGCAGACCCCGTTTTTTTTTTTTGTAAAATAAATCCATGTGCTGAGTTCAACTATGTAAATAATCACTCATATTGCGCAATCTTTACATTTATCAAAAAAAAAAAAAAAACACATTTAGGAACATGTCTTTCACTTAATGTTCTTGATTTATAATGTGTTGTTGGCTGGCCTGAAACAAAATTTAATGAGTTTTCTTCCTCGCCAAAAGTGTTGTCACTGTTTAACACACTGGTGATGAACTGAAACAGAAATGAAGAAAATGAATGTATTTTTAAATATAAAAAAAGAAAAAAACACTGGATCTTTCTTTATGTTCATGTGAACAGATAAGGATGAAAACAGTTGAAAATGTTGGTATTTTAAATTGATAATTTGGTTTTATCAGGCTTGTTGTGAGTCTCCTGTAAGTGTGCACGATGTTCAAATACTTACATCTTTATTTGAGGATTTCTAACAGGAACCATAAATCACCAAAGGGCTGTCTGCCCGATTAGACACGTGAATGAGCTGTTTTTTAAACATACCGATTTTCCATCTTAGAGCTTCTTTTTTTATTCCAAATCTCTGTCAACTTCTTTTGTAAGCACACATTTTCACTTTCTATTTTCTGTATTGGTAACATGCAATAAATTGATACATCCTTTCATGTTTGCTTATTTTGTTGCTTATTAATTTTTTAACAATAACTAATAGAAGTCATGGTTTCAGGAAGGCGGGTACAGTTTTTGAAAATGCAACAAATACAGTGGGGTACGAAAGTTTGGGATAATTTTCCTGATTTACCTTTATAAATTATTGATTGGATAAAAAAAATATCAGTTAAATGCATCATATAGGGGACAAACAGTGATATTTAAAAAGTAAAATGAAGTTCATAAGATTTACAGAAAGTGTGCAATTATTGGTTAAACAAATTTAGGGGAAACATCTGAACATGCAGGAGAGGAGTCCTTATAGGGTTGAGACTCACTGCTTTAATACATGTTATCTGGTTTATTATTTACAAATAAATGTCAAAGAATCAAAGGCTTCCAGAGGCAACACTAAAAAATATAAAACTAAGTCAATATTATATTTTAAAAATGTCTCATCAAGCTCAGAGATGCTGTTGAGGTCTTGGTCAACATTTAAAGCAGTGATTTTTAGATGTTTCCCTGATTCAACACACCTGGTTTGAATGAATGAGTGATTAACAATCTTCTGAAGACCTGCTGAATAGCAGGGAAACAAGTAAAACATGCTGGATAGTGGGACTGAGGACCAGGGTTGGGAACCACTGCCCTAAACCACGACGTGAACAATATTTGTTTTCAGTTCATTTGAAAGTTGTTTTCAGACTCCAATGCTGTGACTCTACAGAGAAGATGCAAAGAGGAGAAAAACTTACAATTGCCCCCCTTAAATACTCTTTCTCATAACTGGAGTCACCTGTGTATGGAGGTCAAAGGTCACTGAACTTATTAAACCAAATATGAGTTCCAACAATTAGTTCTAAAGGTTTTGAAATCAATAAAATGACAACAGTGCCCAAATTTTTGCACCTGCCTAATTTTGTTCTACCAATTGCACACTTTCTATAAATCATATCAACTTCATTTCAGTTCTCAAATATTATTGTGTTTGTCCCCTATATAATATATTTAACTGATATTTTTTTATCCAAACAATGATTTATAAAGGTAAATCAGGAAGAACAAGGCTGCCCAAACTTTCGCACCCCTCTGTAAATCAAAAATCTGTAATTTATTAAGTTGTTTGTGTCGGTTGTTAAAAAAACAAAAATACAGAAGAATGATTTATACAGTCATATTTTTTTTATATACAAAGGCTAAACAAACTTTAAATCATATAATGGTGACTCAAATAAAATCAGGACACGTTTACCAAGCTGAGGTTTGGTTTGTGTTGGACAACCCTTCCTTGAAATCTTTGCAACTAAAAAAAGTACAGATTTTTATTTGGAAGTAGGGTTTTCTTCATCATATACCTTACATCTACAGGAAACAAATCATCTATTGACAAAGCTGTCATTCTGTGTCTAACACTGTTGTGCAGAATGAAGTCAGGAAATGTCCTGAAAGATTTGCAGATCTAGTCAAAGACATGAGCCTGATGTAACATACATGTTACTATAATTTAAGTATGCCTATATGATATCAAATGCACTGATAACCCTATTATTGCATCAAAGGCTGTCATTATTGCACCTTCAGTTGAGGCAGAATATTACATCTCTGAGTCCTTTCACATAAATCTGCAGTTTAAGGATCTGGAAAACAAGTTCTTTGTTATTTGGAACCAGTTTCTTTACAACCCAAATTCCAATAAAGTTGGAACATTGTGTAAAACAAATAAAAACAAAATGCGATGATTTGCAAATCCCTTCTCAATCTGAACACAAGATAAGACAACATATTTGATTTTCAAGTCGTCCTGGAACCGGAAGATCGCCGGTTTGATACCCTTTCCAGCCGTGTCAGTCGTTGTGTCCTTGGGAAAGACACTTCACCCACCTTGCCTACTGATGGTTGTCAGAGGGTCCGGTGGCATCAGTGCATGGCAGCCTCGCTTCTGTCAGTGTGCCCCAGGGCAGCTGTGGCTACAATGTAACTTACCATCATCAGTGTGTGAATGAATGAGTGAATGTCTGTAGTGTAAAGTGCTTTGTGGTCTGGAGCAGGAATGAGGTGAGGTTCACCACTTCATTGCAAATAGTCAAAACAGTTTAAGAACATTTCACAACAAATGCAAGAAATTTAGAGATTTCATCATCTACAGCCCATAATACGTAAAACGATTCAGAGAATCTGGACAAAATCTCTACAAGTAAGTGGCAAGGCTGAAAACCAACATTGACTGCCTGTGACCTTTGATCCCTCAGATGGCACTGCATTAAAAACCAACATCATTCTGTAATTGATATTACCACATGGGCTTGGGAAATTTTCAGAAAACCATTGTCAGTGAACACAGTTACAGTAAGCTAACACCCAAAGACGCCGTCAGCGTTTCTGGGCCTGAGCTCTTTTGAAATGGACTGACACAAAGTTGAAATGAGTCCACAGTTATGATAACAACAAAACCACTTTGTTTTTACTTTAACTGGCAGCTTAAGCAGTTCACACGAGTTCAGGTTCAACTTGTGTTTTTTTGGCTGCCACAACATTTCAAGAAAACTGAAAAATGCTTTATTAACATTTTGCCTGTAACAAGAAGGCATCTCCAGCATGCCCAGTGTCTTAGCACTTTAAGTCAACGAAGGAGGATGTAAACTAACATGTCTAGCAGCTTTAAAACTCAAACATGCACTGAAAAGAGTTTGTTTGCTCTTTTCCTTTTATCAGCTAAAATCCCAGTGATATTCACACAGATCCAAAGCTCTATCTGGGCAAAGACTGACCAACAAAGGCAGCTCATCTTCACCTCTGTGAGACAGCTTCCAGCAATATCAACAAAACCCCCAAATCTGTGAGTGAAATAAGTAAATGTGGTTGGTTCCTGTTTCACTATTTAATCAGGCAGTTTATTGCTTTTACTAAATTAAAGCCTATGGTAAATGGTGTTAACATCAGTGCTAGCTACTGTTAGCCTAGCATTAGCCTGGACGTTAACATGTTTGCAGCTAAGTCTCAAATTTAAAGAAAAATTAAGCCTATAGTTAGTAGCCGCATGCTGGCAACACTATAGTAAATGACCTAATTTAACTCAATTCTGAGTAAGCTGAGAATATTAAACAAGCCTCTTCCCAAATGGTAAATGGACTGTACTTATACACTCACCGGCCACTTTATTAGGTACACCATACTAGCAACGGGTTGGACCCCCTTTTGCCTTCAGAACTGCCTCAATTCTCAACTCAGTGCATTTAGGCATGTAGACATGGTCA
>JARVGW010000136.1:16707656-16748142 GCA_031762495.1 Anablepsoides rubrolineatus
AGATGTATAAGAATGTACAGTTACAAGCGGTGGAGTTTCCATGGCTACGGGCACGAGAATGAATGAATGACATCAGAGTGGCGGCGAGGTGAGAGAGTGTGAAATTGATTTGGTGGTGGAGCAGGGGAAGACGACTCTCGCTGGGTTTTCTCCACGCAGACACATTTCTCTCTCCACTCCCCCATCTCCGTACACTCTGGTGTCTCCGGGAGAAAGGGTCTCTCTCTCTCTCTCTTTCTTTCTCTCTCTCTCTCTGCAAAGACTCTGCTCCTTCTGTGTTCACACGTCTTCTTGCACTGCAGGCTGATTACTAAGGTGAGATTGTAATGTTTTGCTCATATGACCGTCTGGACCTCAGGATTGTGTGGGACAAGCAATGGTGAGGGTGTGTGTGTGGTTCATGGAGCTCCCGGTGTGTCAGTGGGAGTGAAGGGAGAGGCAGATGTGCCGTGCAGTTGTCACAGGTCTAAATATATTGTGGGATGTTCATTGTAGAAGAATGTGTGTGCTTCTGGTAGGGAATGAACAGCTGATCGGAGGAGATTTGTGTACAAGATGGAACCTGTGCTACTAAGTGAATTGTCAGAAAACTGTCAAGCTGTAGTTTACCATAAAACATCTTGTTGCTTTGTACTTGTCAAGGTGTGTTTTTTTGGTGTCTCAGAAGATTTGTATTGTTGCTTTTTTGCAGTAGAGGTTACACTTTTTTGTTGATCTATGAAGTCTTGACTTAAAGCAAAAGAGCAGAACTTTAAATATGCAGTTCAGTGGAAAGGTTGTGAACCTGTTATAGATATCTATTTGAACAACCTCACTTTGGACAAATAAAGAAGTAATTATTTGATGAAATGAACAAGCAATTGTTGTCAAACTAAAACATGTCAAAATGATTTTTGTATAACAGGAGAGCTAATATGTAGGCAGGAAAAACACATTCTTTCTGGTAGAATGACATTTATGAAATATTGTTTGCATGAACCAGTATTATTGTTTTAAAACATTGTGCAAGTTCAACATTTTTTTTTGCTTTATAATGTCATCCCCTCATCAAAAACATACCAAGAGTGTTGTTTTGACTCATTCATGCATGTTTGAGGAATCCTTGAATCTCCAGTGGTAGCCACGTGGAGCTGCTTAAACATTTGCGGACACAAAGCTCCACCTATTTACACAAAGCTCCTCCCTGGAGCTCAATCCTCAGCCAAGCTCCCGCCCCACAGAGCATCCATCCCTCAAAGCACTGTTGTGAAGATGTGCTAAAGTGGGAGTGTTAGAAATGGAAGTGTGTTCCTAAATAGACAGAGGCCATATTCAAGGTGTTTATTTTGATTTAGTGTTTTCATGACAACTGAAGGTAACATAGTTACTTGATTATGATATAGAATTGAACTATGCAAATACATAATAAACACAGGAAAATACATAATACCCCCTCTTTAAACAAGAGGTAAATCCATTTTGGCCTTGGCCCTGCTCAGATTAGCCAATAGCTTATCAATCCAACCAGAATTCAACTTTGTTTCTCCAAACTCAGGTTGTTTAAATGTGTTATCTACAACAGGTAAGATAATAATTGCTTATAATCTTTTTTTTACAGAACCACTTTCAAAGCTCTGAACATTCCCTTTAAGGCTATTCATTGTTTTCCACCGTTTAATGACAATTTTAACAACACAGGGTAATTTTATAATAATAATAATAATAATAATAATAATAATAATAATAATAATAATAATAATAATAATAATAATAATTGTATTTATTGTTAGAACATTCACCTGCTTTGACCTCTTGTATGACAGAGTTAATGTTGAAGAGCAGACACAGGACAAAGCAACAAACTGATCAAATCCCTGTAACCAGAATGGACATGGAGGGTAGAGATGACACAGATTACATCAGCAGTCAAAGGATTAACATGTAGGTGATTTTGGAAAGCATTATCCTTTGATAGGACTTCCCATTGAATCCATAGCAGTACATTTTTAACAGAATGCAGGCGATGTGCCTTAAGTCAGAAGGCTATAATTCAAACCAGACCTTCTTGTTTCAGTCCACACTTACAGAGTGTTGTAATAACTGTGAGTGTATGAGCAGAAAAGCAGAATATTAGGTTGGAAACACAGCAGGTGGAAAATTACTCTCAGAATGATCGCTATACGTCCAGCCTCTGTTCTGTTGAAAGGCTCAGAGCATCAATTATGAATAAGGAGGGGATGAATATACATGAGGCTGAGTTCGACAATTTAATTTGAAACTGAAGAAAAAATAGTCTAGCAGGTGCAGAGAGGATGGGATCATTTTGCATTTTGTCCTAAAAAAAAATAAAAAAATAGGAATTGGAGGTTAGTGCATCATGAGGAGAAATCCGGGATGTTAGGGAGGGTTCAGTGGAGATCATTTAAAGCCTGCCTGGCAAAGATTTGCAGTCATTTTAAAAGCTCAGCTGATGGATGTGGGTTTGGCAGGTTTCTGGACAGCATGGTCAGGGGCAAAAGTGGGTCATTAGTAGAAACATCCAGTCTTTTCTTTTCATCTGTGCACTCAGAACAAAACTGTCCTGCAGCAAAAACCCAGCTCAACAAAGTGACTTTCTTCCCCTAACATTGTGATATTTTGAGTAAACAATCTAAAACTAGATCTAGTCCACTCTGAGGTTTCTAAATCGCTTTTCTTATATGTTTGCTTTTGGCTACACAGTGGAGTTTATCTTGTACTCTGCTCATATTGAGCTTTTGTTTTTGTAACACATGAAGAAGAGTAAGATTTGCCTGACTTAAAGAGTGAGACCTTTAAAACACTTTAGTTATTTCCTATAAATGCATATTTCTGTTTGTTGTAAGCAGGACTGATTTCAAAATTGCATATAATTTATTATCAATGTGCACTTCAAATAAAACTAAACAAACAAACAAACAAAAAATAATAATTTATAGACTCCAGGTTCAAGTGTAGTTTTATAATTGGAAATAGTGCTCACACATCACACAGTTTTTATTTATATAAATATCTGTTTTAAAACTCAGTGTTGTCTAAAATCTAAGAAGAGTAAATTCACTTGGGATTTTCAGAGCACCCTCTGCTGGATACTAAAGGAACTCACCTTAAACAGAGCTTTATGATATTATTATTCAGATGTTCTCATTAATTAAAATAAAGTCTTAATGGTCTGTCTTTTCTAAGGCTTATGCAGTGTTATACATTTTATTAACATTTGTTCATTTATTTACAATAATTAGCCATGTCTGTATTATCGTCTTCCAGTCTTTTAGACTGTCTTTATATAGACTTTATATATTATTAACATATCAGCTATGTCACTCTGTTCTTTATTCTGTCCTCAGTGAATTCAATGAGCTTTTTTTTTTTTTTACTTTTTCACTGAGCAGAACTAAAGTGTTCAGCTACATGTGATCATTATTACAGAACAGAAAAATAATTAAGACACTAACTTTACTCGTCTCTGAAATAAGCATATTTTTTTATGGAGGAAGATTGATTAGTTTGAATATTGTTGATTTCTATATAACAAGCAAAAAAACAAGAATTAACCCTATATCACCATTTGTATCATATTTGCTACACAGGATTCCTATGACCTCTATGACCATTTTTTAAAGGGTCGGGCTTTAAAGGGTTAAAAACTGGAAATTATTTTTATATACTTCTAATATTATTAACATGGCTAGAAGTCAGATGCACAGCAATTGGTTTGCAATGGTGTACTGATGTCAACAACATTTTGTTTATGTTGATCTTTCTTTAGCTTCAAAGAAAACAAATCTAACGTAATGCAGACATTGTTTAAAGTCTTGTATTTTCTTCCTCTTCTCTGTGTCATGGCTGTCTGCCTCTGCAAATCCCCTCAGCTTAACCAAAGAGCTCATTGAGTGTAATTACACACTTTTAGGAGAGTTTCCGCTTCACAGAATGTGTATTTTTCTACACATTTTGCTCATTAAAAACAAAAGCAATTCTTAGAGAATATTTGGGATTACCTTCCATCAGGGCCGCTTGAAAGCATTAATTGAATGGTAATGTGGGTTAGTGACTGGAGCCAAATATGCCTGAGTCTATTAGCTTGCTGTGACTCAGTAGAAGTGTTTGTATGTCTGCCAGTGGTCATTGGTTGCATCTTTAGTCACCAGGGAACACAAAATGAGGGAAGAGGAGGAGGAGGAAGCTGTCTCTTTACTGCTGGAGTGTGAGCTGTTATGTCGGCGTATGCTTTTCTTTTATTTGTCTGGGTATTGATTGACTCTTACTGAGGCTCACATGTGTCCTTTATGTTCCAGCGCTGCCCATTGTGTGCCTGCAGTTTGGAGTTTGGAGCGAGTGGAGAGTGTTGTAAAAAAGAAAATTCAGACAAAGAAAGAGCTGAACTCTCTTTTCAAAGTGAAAGGAGGTGATTTAGAGAGGAACATTTAACCACAGGGAGATAGTCAGGCACATTCAATAGATAAAAAAAAAAACAGAGAAAGGAGCAAAAAGAAAGACTCATAAGTTATTAATTGTTATAGCTTGTCTTTGTCTCTCCTGCATTCTTCATGTATTAATTTTCTTTTTTTATCATTTAAATGTTTCCTGACTCTGACTGCTTTACTTTCCTCTTTTGCTTTCTTTGTTTTTTTTCTATCCTTCTGGCCTGCAGAGATAATGAGCTGAATCACGATTTTGATCTTAGAGCAATTTCCAGCACAGATGTTCCCTCTCAGTTATATCCTTGGCCTTGTGTTGACAGCTGTGAAGTCTTGAACTGTAAAATAAGAAGAATTCAGGTTTAAATCTCTGTTGTGTCAAAAACAAAACAATTGACTAAATATATATTTGTTTCTTGTGTTTTTTAGTTTACATGTTTTTTAAGGCAGCACAACTTCTGTTATTACTTTAAGTCATTTTGTGGAAGTTTTATTGTTGTTGTGCTGCACTGTAGCCCACTGGTATCAGCCCTGAAGTTGACTAAAATCTGAATGATGCATTGTAATGAAAATTCAATGCATTTATTGTAAAAATCCAACCATCAGCTTTTGCTTTTATTCAAATATGTTTGGATTTACATTGTAACTACTCTATAGCAATGCCTTCTAATTTCTCACAAACTTCTTGTGGATGCATTGATTAAAACATGTATTGCTTTAAAAAAAAAGAAAACTTGACAAGCCTTAAAAGTGAATTATCTACATTGTAACATTGTTCATGGATATCTGTGCTCTTTGAAGTTTTTGCAAAAAAAAAAATGCAATTACAGACTGGTTTCTGGAAATGCTAATGGTTACTGGGATGAATATCGCTAGTGGCTGATGGATTTTTCTTCAGGGGGGCTACAACTCCAAAATAGACATATCTCAAAAAGCAAGCAAACAGGTTCTAAGTTGTATCACATCAATGTATTTATTAAACAAATTGAAACATTAAAAACAACATTTTTATATCATGTAGTGTTTTATTTTTAGTACATACATTTTGTCTTTCTGTAAATGAGAAGCAAATTTCTTTATGACTCTCTGGTTAAAGTCAGGGATGTTTTTAACAAGATTCTTCTCTTTAGAGCAGGGATAATCAATTCCGGTCCTCGATGTCTGCAGCCCTGCATGTTTTACTTGTTTCTCTGCTCCGACACATCTGATTTGAATGAATAGATGATTATCAGGCTTCTGCAGAACTTGTAATTCACTGACTGAATCAGGTGTGTTTGAGAAGGGAAAAGGGTAAAACATGCAGGGCTGTGGACCTCGAGGACCGGAATTGATGATCCCTGTTATAGAGCATGGTCAGTGTAGTGAGATGTCATGTTGTGTATCTGAAGAAAGTCTTCTGTTTAATACCTGTAGCAGCTATCAGATTCAGCTGGGGTCATGGGAGATGTGATGAGAATCTTCAGCAGAGTCACAGTCTGTGAAGGTGTCCTGCAGATTGTTCCTCAGTGGAAAATCAGGAAGACTCTGATCATCTTTTTATCTGTAGTTCATAATATCATTAAGTGATTTTAAGAATCTATATGGACATATATACAGGGGTTAGACAATGAACCTGAAACACCTATCGTTTTAGTGTGGGAGGTTTCATGGCTAAATTGGACCAGCCTGGTGGCCAACGTTCATTAATTGTACATTGAACCAGTAGGAACAGAGTGTGAAGGTTCAATTAGCAGGGTAAGAGCACAGTTTTGCTCAAAATATTGCAATGCACACAACATTATGGGTGATATACCAAAGTTCAAAAGAGGATAAAATTGTTGGTGCACGTCTTGCTGGCGCATCTGTGACCAAGACATCAAATCTTTGTGATGTAAGAGCCACAGTATCCAGGGTAATGTCAGCATACCACCAAGAAGGACCAACCACATCCAACAGTAACTGCGGACGCAAGAGGAAGAGGTCTGAATGGGGTTTGTATGGGCTAAAACCAGGTTTCAGTTTTATTGTCTAACCCTGTATGTTACACTCAGTTTAATTTGTCAAGTACAACATGGCACCCTGCAGCTGCTGTATATAAATGCACATAGAAAATTGCATATTTAGAGAATTTTTGTTCATTTCATTTGAAGCTACAGAATCATAATGGTATGGTGTATTGCTTGAGATTTAAAACAGCAACCGACACATTTTCTTGCACAGACAGTGTGTGTGTTGTGACAGAACAATGCCATGATAATAAGGTAATTACACCAAGCAGTTATATTGTTGCACATAAACCTGGATTTAGTGTGTAATTATGGCAGCTGCTGAAAAACAATGTCTTTAGGGAAAACAAGGGCTTGATTTAAAGCACAAAAGGTTGTGCATCTGCAATTTTGTAACCAATATATTTTTTATTCTTTTTTTTCTGATATTGCAAGGACAGTTAATGGTTTCTCTGTATCACTTTGCAATGATTTTTGTTGTGAATTTTATGCTCATAAATGAACTAAACTGAATCAACCAATTGAAGTGAATTCAAATAAAACTAATTCAAATGAGCTAACCAAGTCCAACAAACTAAATCTAACTAAAACATAAATCCTATTCATTTAGTTTATTTCTAAATAAAGTATCTAGCTAGTAACACTCAACCTCACGCACGAGCTCCAGTTCCTTACCTGCCAGTGAGGTTATGTTCCACGTTTTAGGAGCTAGTCAGGAATTGACATGGCTAGAGATCCACCCTAGCTTGCTTGCAGTCCGGCATGCACCCAAACTGGATGGTCCTCCCCACAGGTGACTGGTTCACATGGAGGTGGATTCCTGTTCTCTTTTTGGGCTTGGCCTGGCCTAGCCACAGGAGCCAAGGCTCGACCACCAGCCAACAAGCCAATTCTCCAGGTTTTGACCCTACTTGTACTTAGTTTGACCCTACTGCCTGTATGACATGGGAGACCCTACCAGGGGTTAATGGCCCAGACAACATAGCCCCCAAGATGACAGGGGGACTCGAACCCTTTCACCACATTAAGAAGGTGATTCTGCAGAGGGGCTTAAGTAAATAAAACAATGAATGAAATCATCATTTAAATTACTTTATTCTGCTTCTTCTAAAGTTATCTGAAAGTCTGCTCACTGGTAAATTACACCACAAAAATAGATGAAAAATATTTGAACAGTAGTACAGAACAGAGAAACAAATATTTAATCAGAATGAGGCAATAATGAAAAAGTGATCAGTAAAAAGGCATCAAGTTAGCCAGGATGATGGTGCTTTTTAGTGTGTGCTTGTTTGTTTAGTTTGTTTACTTTATTTTCAAATCAAACGTAAGCAAAATAGATCTCCAGAATATCCCCATGTTTATCTTCAACTAAATTTCCTTTATTTCTTAGGACCTGGCACCACAAATGTGCACAAAAATGCATGCAATGCAAGAGTTTTGGGTATTAGGAGATTAAATTATCTAATAAATATCTAATAAACTTCCACTCCAGACTTGAGGTCATAAATATGATATTTATTCAAGTACAATATGATCTTGAGTATAATACCATCATCATTTTTTGAGCTTAAAAAGCATAAAAAATCGAATCATCAATAACCTGTGTATGATACGTCAGAATACGTCAAAGTCAGTGACTGGCTACATGCAAAGTAAAAAAGACCCTTTTTATCATAAAATTATCATAACAATGTTGTTTTTTCTTATGTGTAGCTTTGGTTTCAGCAAAATATGTTCACCCACAAAATAAAAATATTAATAACAACACTTACCATTTCTATTGTAAATACTTAATAGAGATCTACTTTTAGGGCATCACCTAACATTCCACATGATTTTGGATTTGCCATAATTGGGAAGTGAACCATTCGACAACCTGCATTGTTAATATCAGTTGATCAGATCACACCGAGGCAACATCACTGTACAAACCTAACAAAAAACAAAACAAAACAATGACTGGTACACAGTTAGTATTGACTCTCCACTAAAGATAACCAGAAGAATAAAATTTGGGCATAAAACACAATTTATAAAACCTATGTTTGTATTTTTTTCTTGTAAAACAAAAAGGCACAATCTAAGTACTCCTGTGGGAGTCATTTGGAGCTGCCTAAATGCTCGCTGGTACAAAAGCACCACTTATTTGTACAAAGCTCCTCCCTGGAGTTCAGTCCTCAGCCAAGCTCCCACCCCATAGAGCACCTGTCCCTCAAAGCATTGTGAAGATGTGCTGAAGTGGAAGCGTTAGAAATGGTAGGTTCTTAAAGAGACAGAGGCCAATATCAAGTTGTTCAGACAGACTATGATGCAAAGTCCAAACAGCATACAAGACTTTAACAACTAAAGGTAACCTATATAGTTACTTGATTGTGAAATAGAATTGAATGATGTGTCTGGAAAATACATAACATCCCCCCCTTTAAAGTGTTCATCAGTAATTGCTTCATTTTATGTTTTTTTAAATAACAGAAGCCCTGTGAGTATTTACTTAATGTTCTTCACTCCATCTCTGCCTTCTACTCAGCTTAGCAGCTTGACCCAGTTCTAACGGCAGAGGAGGTGGGAATCATTAGTACGTGACACCAACCCATTATCTTGTTGCTGTTACACTTACAGAAGACCTGCAAGACAACTAACATTTAGAACCTGTTGTTACCCGTTGTTGCAATATTGTGGCACATCACCGCCTCTTGATGCAATATCTCTATTTCATGTTGCCGAAGGTGCAGATAAAAAAAAGGGTTTATGGTCTATTAATGCCTACTGACATTTGGAGGAAGACACATGGCATTTCCCAGGCAGATCTTGCGCTGCGAGGTCTGTATGTCACGAGGGAAGTGTTCATGTGGCAGATATTGTGTTATGCTTGCTTGAGAAAATGCTAAGCTTACTAAGAAGAGCAGTAAAGGTGTGAATAACTCTGTGGTTTGCTTGACTTTAGAGTTATTTAATAAGTAATTATTATGGTGAAATTTTAGCAAATACTTGAGGGCTGGTATGCATGAATGCATGCATGGTTATAAACAGGAACACCTGAATCTGGTTGGTGATTATGCAGGTAGATGTCAAAGTAGTTGTGTCTTGAGTGCTTCCCTTGACCTGATTTCCTTTGACAAGAAATACTTGAGTGTTCATTTTACACACACACACAAATCCCACTCCCCGATTTGTCCTCCTCTCATTTTGTTTCATACTCGCTCCGATCCTACTAAGTGCTGCAATCCTTCTTTAGTCAAACACAGTTAAATCATTTTACACACATCCATCTCACCGTCAGTGTCATTCTCACGTCTCCCACCTTTCTTTCTCATTTTATCTTCAAGTTTAACCCTTAAAGCCTTTTAATGCAGAAAACGTATTCATATATGCAAATCAAATTAGCCTTAAAGCACAAAACTATGGAGGTTTTCTTGCAGACAAGCAGTGAAAGCACATTGTTCACATGACGTCATAATCTGTGTGGGTGTGTTTGTGTGCAGAGTGTGTGTTAAGGTGTTCAGCTTCATCAATCTAGTCAATTACATTTATTTCTAATTAATCTGGAGCTGTTTTAAGAGCATTCCTGAGCATTTAACCTGTCATCATAGTAAAAGCCGCACTGCAGCTGCTTCTGCTCTCTGTTTGTAGCTGTCCTTTTGTCAAATATAACGCTCCCTCTCTTCCATCGTCTCTTGCTCCCCCTACTGTATATCCCTTTTTTAAAATTTCAGATTCTTTACCCTATCCTGCGTGCACTGCTTCAGTCATCATAAATCGTTCCCTTCTTCTTTGGCATGCTGAAGATAGACCTACAGCAGTGTGCATTAGTATGCATCTCTGCAAATCTGTGTGTGTGAAAAGGAGACCAGAAGTGGGGAGAGTGTAAGGAGGTGAGGAGCATTGCGTCATGGGGGTGTGTTGAGCGGGAGGGATGAGCCGGCTGTCAGTCAGTGACGCCAGTAGAGCACGTGCGTCGGGCTATGGCAGGGTAGTCGTTGTGCAGCAGTTTTCTGGCTGTGGGGGGGAAAAGAGGTAGAAGCAGCCGCAGCTCCTCGTTGCTGACAGGTTGACTGAAGGATGCCTACTGTATGTCTGTGAGAGAACGTATACGTGTGTGTGTGGGAGAGAGTCTGGGACTGTGTGCATGTAGAAGCTGCATGAGTCGCAACCGGAGCTGCCTCTGCTGCTGCTGGTGAATAATGCAGGCAGAGGAGTTTGGATAGCATGCAAGGAGCCAGATTAATAATGCATCGAGCCGGTTACGAGGTTTGCTTTAGTTAGGTTTTTTTTTTTCTTTAGAACCTGTAGCTGACCACCTGCCTGCCTGACATAGACTTTCCTGCATACCTTTCTGCCTGCCTGGTGGACTGTCTGACTTACCCAGAAAATGTCTCACTACCATTTCATCAAATGCTGTAAGTAGCCATTCAGCTACTACATCTTATTGCATGCTAGTGTACTTAGATTTTCCTCACCTATAGAAATGTGCCTGCTTTGTTGGTCTTAGAACAGTTGCTCTAATAAATTAATTCTCATGCATAAAAAAGTATGGTCATTATGCAGCAAATTATGTCCAATTTGCTGCAGAGTCTAAAGTTCGAATGAACATTTGCTGTGCCCCCCCCCCCCCTTGTGTGTATGTGTGCAGTATAGGTGGGTGTGTGAGCTTGCTGCAGAGAGCTGCTGCAGACATATGAAGTTGACCGGTGAATGCGGCAGGTATAGCAGCAAATGAAGGGGAGGAAGAAAAAAAAAAAAAAGATGAATCAAAGCCACAAAGATCCCACGAGCGTCTGGCATGTTCCTGAGATACCATCAGACCAACAGAGAGAAAGAGAAAAAGAGAGAGTCATTTTCCCAGAGAGAGAAGGACAGATGGAGAGAAAGTGAGGGTGATTTTAGAGAAGCAATGGAAGGAGTGAGGGAGGGAATGACACGACTGGGAAAGGAGGTGAGGATGGATTGAGTGATGGGAAGAATTTGGCCAAGTGTTGCAAAGATCGAGTGACAAGCAGACACAGACGGAATTGGGAAAGTGATGGTAGAATTTGAGCATTATTGGCAAGGAAGGAAAAGTAGGAAAGATGATAGATTCATAAATTTAATGATAAATTTAATCCTTAATGTCAAAGATTCCCAATTAATTTGGAAACCCTACCTGCCTCACCCCCATAGCTGTATATCCTGCATGTTCAAGCTTTCTCTTATGTGTGCATATTTGTGTGTGTATACGTATATGTGTGTTTCAGTCTACTTCCTAAATTACAAGCTCCTACACTGCTGTCAGTGTTATTAGGTGGAGCCTGCATGGGATGTTTCACATTCAATCAATAACTGATAGCCTGGAGATGAGGTGCCTCTGTCTTTCCATTTCACTTAGATTCTTTCAGCCATGTTTCCCATCCGTCTTGCTGTTCTTCCCGCCTCTCTTCCTCAATTCATTTATTTATTCACTGTCATTCATAACAAATTTGAAACTGCCAATATACAACCAAATGGTGCACACAGTTTATCAAAAAAAAAATTTTCCTCTCATAGCTCCAGAGAGACGTTTGTGCAAACATTTTAACATGCCTTGAAAGTGATGGGGACTAAAATTATCAGTCTGTAGTCAAACAGGTGCAGAAAGTTTTGTTAGATCTTTTCACATATTTTGCTATCAGATTCTTGGCTTCTGACAGAGAGTTCTCGAACGTAGTCTGAATAATCTTTTATGATACTTTTTTAATTCATATTTTACAGTGGCTGAATCTGTTGGTGCATCATGTATCTTACAGCTGTTGTAGTTCAGTTTGTTGTGAAATTGATATTTTTCTATATTTTGAGGAGGAAAAGAGCAAAACCACAGAGGTTTGGTGGAAGAGGTTAGGCAGAGATTTGCTGTGACAGAGGAGCTTACTGGGGATGAAAGCAGATGATCCACTGTGGAGACCCCTAAAAAGATGCAGTCCAAAGAAGAGGATTTGTATGCATTTTTTTCACGATAAATGTATACTACTAGTTAATTATGTTTGTACTGATTGTGTTTTTATTATTTAGTTTTTTTTTTCAACTATGTTGTGTTTTACTTTATACTGTATACTTTATTTTTCAAATGAAGTCAGCATTCTCCTTGTCTTTAGTCAATTTAATCAAATACTGTAATTATCATTCATTAACAAACTGTCACATTGTACCACATAACATTACATCACACCTTAATGTGTGAGCCATGTCTGCACCAGTGCATCGTTCTATAAGCTGTATGCAGGGAGTTTAAAGGATTATGTAGTTGTGGCCTTGGAGGTCTGTTCAATAGATGATGTATGTGTGGAACTAACAGTGAAGAATAAAGTGTCAGCAGCCAAATCAGGGAACAGATAGTCTCACATAAGGCAGAGATAGAGTCAGAGTTCATCAAATATAAATCTGAGCTGAAGAAGAAATCTGTTTAACACAGCAGTCTTTGAAAATATCTTGCTTTGTGCCGTGCATGCAAATGTTTTAGACAAGAAATTTAGCTTTAGCTAATTTTATGCTTGCAATCTTCCGTTATCTGTGGTGGCCTTCTTGCATTGGGTTAAATCCTAAAGTTATTCAGTTGTAGATGAATCAGTGATTGCATTTTGAGTTTTGTTCAAATTTCTTCATATAAGAAATTTTGCTTACAGTCAGACAAACATATGACAGACTATCAGGGCCATGCTACAAGACTTTTATGAGAATAAAATCATGGTATTAATAGGATAAAGTTGAAATATTACATGAATAATGTCTAAATATTATGAGAATAAATATTACCAGAAATAGCAATTTTACCACCATTAAAATAAGGAATGTAGAGCATTTTGTGAAGTGATACTTTGCCATCAATATTATTTAACTATATGGATTTGATAAACTGAAGATATATGCAGTTAACACTTGTTTTGATGGATTTAATTGTAACATATTGTGGATTGAAGCGTATTACACTTACAGTGACCCAAAAGTAATTGCGGACTATTTCATAAACAAAGTGATACTCATTGGAAGTTGTCCACAGCAGGTGTGAGACAACCCAGGAACAAAAAACAGACTTTTTTGGGGGCAGATTCATCTTGCTTTTGTACTTAAATATTACACGAGAGAGCAGGATAAGTTATAAACAAACAATCAATCATCAAACAATAAAATATTGATCGTAGTGTGCCAACAACTTTTATTTAGTATCGGCTTCAGTTTTAAGAAAGGTTATATTATTCCAACATCTAGTCATTTTATGCATCAATATTTGACAGATAACTGATCTAAGTTATTGTTCGACTTTTTTATATTTAATGTAATAACTTTTATTTTGTTACAAAACATTTTAATTGGAGATTGTGAAGGAAAGTTTAATTATTATATTCACAAATTTGTAGTTATTGTATCTGCTCCTCACAGACAGACATGTCTCCTCTTTCCTTTTCTTATTTATCAAGCTGAGAGCACATCTCTAGCACCAAGTCTCCCACTGTGACAAACACATGTGAACATCAACTGCAGAAAATGTACTCACATCATCTCATGTGTATCCACATTATATTCAGTACCGTGCGTCTCCAAACCTTTAAGTGTTATTTTATTCTCCACATTTATTCAGAAGACCTTTAAAATTAGGCCATGTTTTATTATCATTCATACCATTAGGAATATACTATTTTATTTAAGACTTTGGAGCACTTTCCTTTTGTGTTACTGAAACTTAATTTATGGCCTAATTGTAAGTGTACAATATGGTTTTTAAATTATATCATGATGTGATATCACAAGCAAAATTTGAACTAATACTTAGAAAACAGAACAAAACAAAAAAACACTGAACATTTTATTTATGATTGCAGCTTTTACGTAACAGCATGGATTAGTGCAAACAAATAAGGGGTGTTTTCCATCTTTGTATGATTGTATGATTTAGTGTGAAGCTATTGTTACACGAAGTCTGCAACAGCAGCTTTATATTGTAATAGAGGAGTAATCAAGTTGTCTGTTAGCATTATTATATTCTAGATTGTGTTTTCTACTTATTTTTTGTTTTATAAAACTACAACATGTAACAAAATGATTTAATAAATACTGAATTAAGTGAAGTGACTTCAACAACTTCAGCGGTCAATAATTAAAGCTGACCTCAAATTCAACTATCATCATTTTTTCTGTTATAAAGACAAAACACCCACACTGCTACTGCAAGGAGCACGTTAAAAAAAGAGGGGTGAGAGAGGAAGAAATTCATGAGCTGATGAAAAAATGAGGCAAGAATAAAAGCCTGAGAAGAAATGAAGACACAATGAGAAAATGTGCTTAGTTCTGTATGTATTTTTTTTTACTTTTTTTTATAATTTGCAGTAAGTGATTCAGATCAGTTGCCGGTAAAGTTCCTGGAATTGATGCACGTTTGAGCACCTGGCTTAAACAGTGTAATAATATGCTGTTCTTCCACCCCTGTGAACCCACCCACCCCCAACCCTCACTATCCTGTCTGAATCCTGGATACAAAAGAACAGTCTTTTTTACATGTCTTACCAGAGCAGATGGCCCGGGTGTATTGTCCAGGAGGCACGTGTGTGGTAGTGGTAGTGTGTGTGTGTGGGTGTGTGTGAGTGTGTGTGTGTGTGTGTGTGTGTTTGTGTGGGTGGGGGGGGGGGGGGTTAGTAGAAAGCAGGGGCTTGAATGAATGTATAGATGAGTATCAACTAAAACAAAATACCACAGAAAGACACTTTCTGTCTACCAGCATGTCTTTGTTTCAGCTTGATAAAGATCTCAACACATTTCAACCACTGCAAGAAAGAAAGAACAGCTGTCTAATGTGTTGATTCAAATGAGTAGCAGTACACTACATATCCTTTGGGAGAATATCATTCAGCCTTAGGGTGAATTTCACTCCTTAAAGTCAAAATTTAAAGTAAAGATTTACATCAAAGACATTATGCCCCCCAGCCCCCTTACCTTAGGGAGATTGGTGATGCAAGTTCAGTTTTGAGTCATTGTCAAAAAATTGTCAAGAAAAACAGGATTAAAGTACACACACGAATAATATGACTAAATTATCTGAAAAACTAGAACAATACTGGGGTTCAGATCTATTAAACCTAGAAATCATGGCTAAAAATATACATAAAATCACAATGGATAGACTTTTGGGTTAAATTTAAACAATCTTTTTTAAGAGGATTTTGAGATATAAATACAGGAGAAAAAAATCCTTTTGCATCTGATTTTTTTTTCACAATCTACTGTATGGTTGTCTTTATTGTGATAGATTTTGTGGGGACAAGCTGCTGTTTTAGAGTGAAGTCTGCATTTGAATGACATTGAATCCCAGATATTTGTTGTTTGTTTGCTTGCTTGATTGTTCATTTGGTTGAGTAAATAGTTGATCGGTTTGTCAGTTTGTTGGTTAATTGGTTGATGTATGATTGATTAGAAAATTATTTGGTTAGTTAGTCAGTCATTTTTTTAAATCAGATCACCTGTACACCAGGGACATAGATGTTAAAGAACAAAAGGTAATATTCAAGCACAGTCAGAAAAGAGACAAAAGTGCTTCAGGGAAAGAAAGAAAAATACATAAAGCAGGAACAAAGAAACTGCACAGACAGACAAGCTTTACAGCATAAAAAAAGAAAAGAGGGAGAGATATGACGACAGAAGGGCCAAAGAGAAATGTCTTGGTGAGTCACAAAGAAAAACATGAGATATGGCGTTTTAGTAAATACAACTTCATCTTTATATTTTACTTGTCCTCTGGGCTGACTGACCTGAATTTGTCAAATTATTTGGGCCATCAACTTCAGATTGCAAACTCAACACTGATCAGCCATAAATTGTCCAACTTAATATAAAAGGTGTTTTTTTGCTACATAAAAAGCCCTGTCCCATAAGACAATGGACTAAATGTGTTGCTGTGGTATGTGTCAGTAAGCTGTCAGTGGTAAAATCTTTAGGTCATGTACCTTGGGAAGCAAAGCTTCAGTGGATTTGACTTTTCTCTTCAGAAGATTCTGAAAATGTTCAACTGGACTGAACTCTGGACAATCTGGAGTCACTCTTCACTCTTTTTTTCTGTACCTCAAATCAATCTTGAATCACTTTTTTGCTAAGAGCTCATTAGTCTGCTAGCAGAGGTAAAGATGTTTTAGTCACGCAGTGTATTTTGTGAGTAACATAATTAAGGTAGATTTTAGATCAAAGTAATATCAACTTGATTGACAGAATCCAAGGTTTCTCAGCTATAATATTTCCCAACGCGACACATTACCTCCGCCAGCTTCATGCAATCCATGCTTGAGACAAGTAAGTTATATGAACTGACCCATTCAAACACATGATGCACACCAACATATTTGTCAACACAGACCATCATTATTGTATTTTTCAGTTTCAGTATTCACTTAGCCATTGTATTTGCCTTTTATAACTTATTTTAGGTAAACATTTCTATGTACAAAAATAGACTCTGCAATGTTTCATTATAGGTATAACATGTTAGGTAGAGCAATTTGAATAGTGAATCCACTGAACCAAATAACACAATCTAACCTTTGCCTCCCATGCACAACGATCCCCCGATAACATTTTTCCTTGGACAATGATTAATAGATTCTGAAAGTTTTAAAAAGAAAAAAATCCATGAGAGTTGCAAAAATGGCATAAAACTGCTTCAAGCCAGCATAACTTACTTTTTTTTTTGTTTTGGTTTATATAAACATCTTTGAGTATAGGAGGTTTTATTTGCTACCTAACACATCCCACACACTGTCAAAAGCCATTAGGATGAGCTAAACCAAATTTCTGCTTCACCTGTTATTAGTCATGATGTAATGACTGGTTAGTATACATGCAAATTTTGTTTGAGGAAAAATTCTAAAATATATATATATTCTTGTACATTGTATCTTACTTGCCTTTGAAAGAGCTATTAGGCTTGTTTGGTTTGATTCCTGTAGCCCATCTGTTGTAATTCAAGTAGATCATAACAGGTTCAGCTGCTGCATCATTATGAGATCCGTTTGGCAACGATCTACTGAACAGGGAGATTATGCACAGTCAGGAAAATTATTACACTCTGTCAGGACGGGAGAAAACGACCCATAAAAATGCTGCGATGCCTCCCTCAGCCCACCTCGGGGCAAAACAGACACCAAATATTTTTCGCTGTAAATATGCTAAACGGTTGCCCACAGACAGCAGAGCAAACTGCTGACACTGACATGTGAGCATACAAAACAATAACACAGATGTACTGTTCTGCCTGGAGGTGCAGATGTACTGTTCTGCCTGGAGGTGATGCTTATAGTGTTGGTGTGTTTCATCATATGAGCCTCGTCTTATTAGCTTACTGTCAGGCTGATGGGTAGACACTAGGAACTGTGTTTTCACAGAATGACCTGTTTCTCTCTGAGCATGCAAAGCTTTCCACCAGAAACTAAATCCAAATAAGAAATGAACAGGTAAATTACAAGTACTTTCCTGTAGCTGTCTAAATTTTTTTTTGTCCTTCCAGGTTGTTTCCAGCTATGTAACGTTTTCCGTCAGAACATGGAGATAGACCAGTGTCTGCTGGAGTCTCTCCCCATTGGCCAGCGCCAGCGGCTGGTCAGAAGAATGCGCTGTGACCAAATAAGGGCGTACTATGACAGGGAAAAGAACCTTCAGCGACAACAAGGTGGGATCAAAAGTCGAGCCCCATCCACCCACGGCAGGAAGCAACGTGTCCGTTTCCGGCTCGCTGAGGTTTTACAAGATGCCATCATTCGCCATGATGACAAAGAAGGTGTGTGTGTGTGTGTTTACTTGGGAGTGTATAAATAAGTTAATATCTTTGTTTGGGATTTTGGCAGTAGATGTGTGAACAAATAGAATGCGAGCTGGCATCAGACAGGCAGTACACAGATGCAGCAGAAGTGGGCCAAAACAGTGCTGCTCATAATTTGTTCAGCTGGAAGCTGCCCACTCAGCTGAGGAGAGCAGGGAGAAGCTGTCAGCCTCGCTTAAACTGTCCTCAATGACAAAAATACCTAAACAGAGATGAAAGACACTCACTTATTATTGGTTAAGCCTGATTGCTTTTTTTGTTTTGTTTTGTTTTTTGCAGCCTAAACAGTTCAGCTGAAATTAGACTTTTCAAAAAGTAATTACAATTTTAAACATTGGAATTAGGGGTGGAACTTTTCTTTTGCCATTTGTGTTCACAACAACGGCAATCCTTTTCTCTTACACAGAAAACTCAGGCCTTTCCAGGAATTTCTGCCCATAAGCTCAGCATCAGTTTGAAATTTTCCATGGGAGCTATGAACGGCTGCAGTCAATAGTTTTACTGCGCATGTGCAAAATAAATAACAGTAACTATGGTGGATAGCAGAGTGCTGTTTGGGCTGTTCCCTTTTTCTAATTTATCTGAACTTCTAAAATTAAACATATTTGTTCTGCATCATCTCTTTGGTCAGCAAAGCTCCATTTCATACATTTTATGTCCAAAAAATACTCACAATTTTGGATGTAACCTTTGTGACTAGTTTTCTAACTTATAGGGGTTGTTTCAGCTAGACTCCTAATTGGAACAACATAAAAAAACTTCACTTTTTAAAGGAGTATATTTACACCTGTAACTTGTAGATGATGCAAGGGTAGCCTTTAGCTTTTTGTATCATGGGAGCCTAATGCAACAAAAAGTTTGAGGTAGAAAATATGGTTATTCATTTTATCTTTAAACTATTTTATAACTCCTATACAGTATCAAGTAGGACTATTGAGCAAAAATATAGATTTTAATTTGCTTTCTGAGTAATAAAAATACCCCTCATTTTATAGATCACTTTAGCAGTAAAGTACATAATGAGACTGATAAACTATCATTTTTTAGCTACACAACAGAGGGCTACTTTTTTGATTGTTGTTGTCATCTTTTAGTATAATAAACTAATAATCTGCTTTGCTTTCCCAAGATTGTGTGATTAAGATTAAAATAAATGGAAAGGCATTCTGGTGTCTCATTTAAAATAGATTAGGAAATAGAGCTAAATATGGATCTTGAAATAGATAAAGATTTAGAAACCACAATATTAGATTATGTTAGGTTGCTTTAACGAAGGCCTGATTTTATAAAGTTGGCTTCATGTAGCTGCTGACAAAGCATCGAGGTAATCACGTGCATCAGTAATATACACACTCTTACACATGAATTCAGAGGAACATTTAGTTTCTTATCATTTGTCTTGTACAAGAGCAAAGAAGGAGAATGAGATAAAGAAAAGCAAGGCAGGAAAAACCGAGAAGGCTGGACAAAGTGAGAAAATGAAAAACTGTAAAGTGAAAAAAAGGACAAGCATTAGGCAGGAGGTATCAGCTTAGTGGGACGATTATGGTGTTAAGATGAAAAACAGTACCATACATCCCTGTCACTGGATTGGACCACGCTGCACATCATCTCTTTCCTATCTGTCGCATGCAAACATCTGGCTTCCATCCATTTTGGCATTTGGTAAAAATTGCTTTTCCAAAGTCAATCTTTCAAATGCATCAAAGTCAGACAGGAGTGAAAAGGCAGCACATTTTTGTCCTTGTAACAATGCTACCTAAAAGCTGTGTTTTTTGGGTCCTAGCTTTTCAGCTGAATATTTCTATGAAGTGACATTCTGTGTTGGTGGCTCAGCTCCTGTCAATGCAACAGTTCAGTTATTTAACTGCTCTGTGGTCAGTGGTGTGGCCTTGAACTTGTGTTGCATCAGGAAGGGCATTGGGCATAAATAAATGCAAAACGTCCATGGGAGTTTACTTGATGTGGTGACCCCTGCAGGAGGGAGCAGTCAAAAAAAGAAAGAAAGGAAGTTAAGGTTAATTTAGCATGCAAAGAAGCAAGTGATATGAATTCCTTCAATGAATTCTAATGTATTTTATTTGTGCATCTGTTAGCTTTTCTCACAACTCTTCGCTACAATCTCTATCAGCCACCTTGACCAAAAGAGAAGAAAAAACATTCAAATTCATAAGAAAATATATTCCAAAGTATTTTATTCTCTGGTCTTTTTAGCACCTTCCTTATGCTAAAACTCAAACATTTTTTCTTTGGCAAGAAAATAAAAAAATAACACCTCTACAGCACAATCACAGCCATTTCTATCCTTTTAGGTGTGACCTAACTGTGAAAAAATGTATTATTTTGGGGATTTTATCTAAGTCCCAACAGTAATTATCCAGTTCTTTTCCCATCTGTTTGTTGTGTCTGGCTGGTCAGTGTGTGTCTTCTAAAAGTAAAACGTCTGTGCTTTTAGAATGGTGCAGCTTTAGTGTTTGTGCAATCATGCACATGCACAAGAAGTTGGCTGCACTTTTGATTAATGTGTATAAAATGATCATGCAGGTGCTCAGATTCTGAACAGATGAGAAACTAAAATAAGCAGAGTTAATATAAAGATATTACCTCTATTCTTTCCTCATCTGTCTTCTGTCTGCTGTGATGCATTGGGACCATGCTTTTGACAAAGTTATTGTGCAGGGAGGAAATGTGGAGAAAAATACAAACATTTGTCTCAGAAGTACCAGACTAAAGATATGTCAGATGTCTGCCTTGGTTTTTGACAGAACTGGGCCTATGCCTAAAAAAGTGGAAGAGCGGGAAAATGCATAATATATATCTTTTTTTCTTTTACTAAAATCCTAATAGTTTCTTCATAAATCTCAGTCTGGAGATGTAGAGATTGCATCAAGGTTAGTTGGAGGGAATGGTTGTTTAAGTTTACATATTAAATGCGTGGATCATTTGATGACGCATTTTTGTCTCTTTAGAGCTTTAATTTTACATGTCAATATTTAAGGAGGCAATGGTGAAAGAGAGTATGAAAATCAAGAACAAGTAAACTATTTTTTCTCATAAATTTTTTTGAGATGTTCTATTTAGACAGTTCTTTTGTCCATTGCGGTGTGATAAACAACCAAAGACTCACCAGCATTTATAAGACAGAAGAGAATGAAACTTAATATTGAGCTCCTAAGTAATATTGCTTTATCTGTAGAGAATATGTCTGGATATTATAAGAAATAGCAATAATGCTGTAAGATACATTTTATAGAGCTTATTGCATCACATGGGTTTCATTAGATTCATATAATAACATGGTGTACCAGAGGTAAAACTCAAGTGGACTTGCAGGACCAATAGTTTGCATCAGTTTAATGATCAACCCTGTTGTTGCAAACATGGATATATGTAAGGTTTTCTATAAATAAAAACCTAAATTTTAAGTCTTCAGTTGCATGGAGAGCTTTGGTTTAACTACACCATTCCACCAAGATGATATGAACCTGTGGCAACTAGCTGGCAAACAACGTTTGAGAATCACTATTCAACTAACTTTTTACTTACCATACTTATTCAGTTTCCTTGAATTGAAATTATATAGTGCTTGTACAGGCTTTTTGGGGTGCTGGGTGGGGGGGGGGAGACGGGACTGAGGTGGTTTTGGGGTTGGAGGGTAGGATGATGGGTGCATGGAGAGGTGCTGCCTATCTGAGTGTAAATGTGTGTATAGTGGTTCCCAAAGTGGGGGGCGCGACCCCTAAAGGGGGCGTGGTGCCATTGCAGGTGGGGCGCAGCTTGACTGAAGGATGGAGTTTAAATACTACATATGTGTGTCTGGTTGGAGATTGTGTGGGTGTGTGTGGTGGGTGGGTCGGGGTGGGGGGCATGAAATTGTTTTTATAAACCAAAGGGGGGCCCAGCAGAAAAAGGTTTGGGAACCAATGTGTAGTTGGATGTGATTGTCTCTGGATTTGAACGTATAACTTAAAATTTATTATTAGAATAATATTGGATTACCTTATGCATTTTTATGTATTATTTTATGTATTATTTTATGTGTTTGTTTGTTTTGTTTTTCATCACAAACTGATAAGACTCTGAAAACCAGATGAAGTGGTGAATAGGGGTAAGATTAAATAAGTTTTACTTCATCCTACCCCTTTTCAGCCATGTTAATGGGATTTGTGTGCTTCATGTGAGTGTATGTATTTGGGTAGGTGTACACAGATAGGTGTGTGAACAGCAGGTGTCTATTTATTTAATGGGTTTATTTATTTGTGTATAATTAGTCTAAGTCGTTTTGTTTTTTGTAGATATGTGAAAGAGTATATTGAGATATAAACTATGAATTTGACATGTTTGGAATAAAATCATAAATAAACTAAAAAAACTGCAGAGGCTTGTCGCTTGGATTTAAAGTCTCAAACCCTTTTCAATTTAGTTTCTGGGATTTGTGAGAGAAAGAGAGACAGAGCAGTATTTTGACACCTTTACAGGGACTCACTTATTGACTGAAAACATCAGAGGCTTCTGACTCAAATGTCTAATCACCTTGATGATTATTTATATCAAAACTGGTTTTAATCTAGTAGCTTCAATTCAAAAGTGAACTCCAAGTCCTTGGCAGCTGCCAAGTTGTGCTCAAAGTGGGTCGAGGCAGGTACAGAATAAACTGCAGATGTCAAAAATGGAACTGCATGACTTACTTGTCACACTCAGAATTTAGTGACTGCAATTGAAAAAAATTTTCAGAGGCTGAACTGCATGTTTGTCTATGCTGCAACTCTTTAACAATGTACTGAGCCAAACAGAAGCACAGTGTGCCTTTTTGCTTGTGTGACAAACGTCTGATAAATAAAAAACAAAGTTCTTGTTTTTTTCTTGTTGAGATTGCAAATCAATGTTAGTTCAGTCATTTTGGGATTATTGTATTTTGATATCATAATGCAGAAAATGCTCTATTGCATATTTATTTTTTTATATATATATATTTTTTCTTTTTTAATTTTAATGGATTTAATTGATGTTCAAGTCTGACCAATGATAAGACTTAATTAGCCCTTTTAAAGCATGCTCAGTTTGTGTTAACTGTTTATGTACAGTACATGGGTTAGGTAACATCATTTAATATTGTCTGTACTTGTGCAATAATCTCAAATGAGTCATTGTAATTTCATAACAGATTTAGGTGCTGTTTTCAAAGACTCTTTTTTATGTATATTTGATGTCATTTAGTCTGTGTTGCTGGAACTGTGTGACAACAGTGACAGTGTTGTACTATCAGTGTCCCTGAAGTCAACTAAATATTCCGATGACAGCACTCTCCCTCTCCTAAACTTCACGTTTGTCTGTCACTCTCTCGCCCCAGCACTCCTTCTCTCCAGCCTCTCACTGTCTGCTGTGTTTTCACTCACTCCATGAAAGATTTATCAGTGGTGTAGCAGAGTTGCTGTGGCCTTGTTCAGACTACAAATCTCTGCTCATCTGTTTAAAGCTGAATGTGCAAACGTTAGAAAATCAGATGCTTTTCCATGGATCTGTGTCAGTGTGTTAGTGTGTGATGTGAACAACCCAGTGGCTTTCTGACCTGCTGCAGGACACACACACACACACACACAGAGGTCTAACACTGATCCACACTGACATGTTGGACAGTCACTGGACACTTAACACTTATTGATTTTGACAGACCCGTGTGTATTTATGTCTGCGTATGGGTTTATTTCCACTTTTCCTAGGTACACATCTTATTCTCACACACTTTGAATGTTAACATTTGGATGTTTGTTGTGTTACAGTTTTGCGTCACCTAAAGGAAGGAGCAGACCCTACCATGCTAATTTCCTCAGGGGGATCCTTGTTGCACCTGGTAAGATCCTCTTGATGCCTTAAAGACGAGAGAATGAATGGCCTAAAATTGTATACTTTTAATGTTTAAGGT
This sequence comes from Anablepsoides rubrolineatus, assembly GCA_031762495.1. Taxonomy (NCBI): domain Eukaryota; kingdom Metazoa; phylum Chordata; class Actinopteri; order Cyprinodontiformes; family Rivulidae; genus Anablepsoides; species Anablepsoides rubrolineatus. The sequence continues at coordinate 16,731,786 of JARVGW010000136.1, forward strand.
TAGCCACATTCTGGCCTAAAAATACATCAAAAGTAAATCAATAGTAACCCAAACATCATAAATGATTTGTCCTTTTTTAGCAGTTGTTCATCCTTAATGCTGGCCTAGTAACCTTCTCAGGGGATTTTTCATGTTTCACTTATTGAATAAACCCAAAAATATAATAAATCAATAATGCTGCATTATAGATTTCTAGATATATTATTTCTCATGTATTAATTATCATGCAATTATTAAGTTCCACTGTTAATAATAACTACTAAAAATGTAATTCTCCCTCTCTGCAGTGTGCTCGCCATGACAATGTGTTTACAGCAGAGCTTCTAATGGAGCGAGGTCTGAACGTAAACCTGCAAGACGAAGACCTGTGGACGGCTCTGCATGTGGCATGTGCGTGCGACCATGCAGACATGGTTTTGCTGCTTCTGCTGGTGAGGAAAACACACACACACGAACATGATGGGTTTAACACGTCTCACAAATGAACAGACGCACGTTTCCAATCAAAACTGACAGTAACTACAAGTTAAATGTGTGTTTTGGAGCATATTTTATTTAAAACTAGGTTATTTTAGTTCCTTTTCCATTAGCCATAAACAAATCTTTCTGGGACATGAAACATAACTTTCTCACTCTCTCATAAACTTCTCTCAAAGTGAGAATATTTAGAAACTGTGCATTAGCATGATATCAAAGACAGATTTTATTCTGCGGAGGGGGTCTTGACATGAGCTGTGTTGTATACTGATTAGGTTCATAATCAGAGATGTGCCAGCTGCAGGGGAGGGTATGCACACCCAGCCCCAGTCACTCAGTGGGCTGGGACTACTCCGCTGATTAGACCCAAGGAGGGTTGACTGCTGTTTAAAGCTCTGCTGAATCTTGTACATTTTGGTTCTCTTGATTGGGTCCTGGGTGAGTGCTGTTAGACAGAAAGAAATGATCCTAAGTGCAATGGATGAATCTAAAGAAGAGAAAGACTGTCATCTGCTTCTGTGTAGCTGATGGGTGTATAGATTTGGTCATTTTTTTGAGCATTTGCATGCAATTTTCCATTAAAATTGAGAATCATTTAGGCTGCCTGGTTTGATAAGAGGTATGGTGTAAAACAATTCCAAATGTGTCTGATTGCATGCTGCAAAACTTACAAGAGAAACAGTTTTATTTAGCTTCACTGGAGACAGTCGTTACATATTTCCATTTCACTACAGAGAAAACAACTTCTTCTTTCTAGGAAAGACTCCATAATGACAACGAAGTGACCTTTGTTGGAACATGTGGTGAGAAGAAAGAGGAAGAGCGTTTCTGAGAAATTCAAACGAGTCAAAACAGTCAAAACTTCAAGCAGTTTTTTACATATCAAAATATATTTTTTAGCTTTCAAAAGTGAAGTTATTTTTCTTTTATTTTAAAGGTTTGTTTATTTCTCTGTGTACCTAGCATGACTGTAACATTTGCTTTTAAAGGAGTCCAACCTTGTAAAATGACACATCAAAAGTTCCCATTTTTTTAAAGGTGCAAATTTGCTTGGGGTGCATTTTTCTCTTCAAGATGAGACAGAGTGAAGTGACTTTTTTTTTTACTTCAAGAGAAAATGTGTTCTACAAAGAAAGCTAGAGGCTTTTCCTGCCCTCTGGGAATGGAGCTAAACCAAAATAGAATAATAGAAAAAGGTGCAAACAGTGTGTTTTTAACCATTTCTTTAGTATGAAAAAGGTAGTTAAAGAAATAATTTGTATTTATGAAATAAATAAATAAAATAAAAGTCAGTAACTGCTTGATTTTGTAGAATATAGTTTATATGTCAGTAGACAGAGAAGAAAGTAAAAGAAGACTGGTGGTCTGATCAATACAAGAAAATGAACGAGGCATTTAAATGTTAATGGCTATAGTCCATCAACAGATGTCTTTTTCACAAAGCGTTCACACAAGTTTGTCTCTTGTGCTCCAAAACAAACTGAGATGACACATTAACACTGATGGAGGTAAAACAGTGTGAAACAATATATGTATGTGCCAAAAACATTGAGTGGGAAGTTTAAATGTATTTTAAAGTAGCTCAATACAAACCTCAGAAACAGTGGTTTTAGTGCTACTTTGTTTCAGGGATGATGGTGAGACTGACTGTAGATGAGAGGAATAAAACAGAGAAGGCCAAAGTGAGAGGCAGCAAAGTCCCCAAAGACCAAGCAAGCAAAGCACCATGATGATGACAGAACTTGTGTAGCTTGTTTGGATTATGCAGATATCCATGGAGAAAACTAACAGCAACATAAGCATGTTGAAGTTTCTCTTTGCTTCACTGAATTAAAGTGGACATATCAGGCTTTTAAATTCATATAAAGTGGAACTGCTATGCTTTGGTCTGAATTCAACATTGTGGTAACTAACAGCCCCTCTTTCACCCTTTCCTGAGGTGTGTCTCATATCAACGCCATGAGTTTGGCCCTTTAAATCAATACTGTGACGTAATAGTTTAGAAAGCATCATAGGAAATAGGGAAAACTGAATGGGTTTGAAAATATGACCCAAATAAAATATACAGACATCTTTGCAGCACTATAAGAGACTAAATTCTACTTTCTGCACTCCTAACTCCAAGTACACAACATTTAATGTCTAAAAAGGTGAATTTTGCATGCCATGTCCCTCTAAAAAGCAGCATCCTCCTTTATTCTAATAATCTATCAATATCTCATTGGCATCACTACATTTGCCAAAAACCCTGATTTAAATCAGTTTTTTGGCAAAGTTGCCTTTTCTTGTGTATTCATTGAAGCACATCTTCTTCACCACTGGTTCCATCAACACTCAGCCTTTCTGCTCTGGTCTCAACGTGGAGATCTTCTCCAGACACAGATTCTAACAGATTTAGATTGTAATGGGAAATCTGAAGAGAAAGCTTATTAGAGGAGCATGATTGTGCCATCCTTATCTTGGATTGGCACAGGAAGGAATACTGAGGCTAATATGTACTAATCTATTGTGTCATTCTCTGTCATCTCTTCCCTCATTTCCCTTCTCCTTCCTCTGACCTTTGCTGTGCTGGTCTTGATTTCCTGACTCTAGTTACTGTGCAGATAGAGAGCATTTTTTTTACTGACAGAGATGTTACCAATCTTGTTTTATGAGCAAAGCAGGGGATGGGGGGGGGGCACGATCAGAAGACTGAACACGTTACAGGCAGTGATATTACGTCTCTTATCTCCTGCTCTCAAACAGCAGGGAAGCAAAACATTTCAAAACTCAATCATTTCCAACCCATTTCCTAACCCATTTTTAAACCTTGATAGCTCCAGTTTTGGTTAATGACCTCCATTAAAGACCTGGAGGGATTAGGCAGCAGTTCAAAGGCACAGTGGATTGTTAATTTAAAAAAAAACAGTAAGTGTATTCCTTATAAATATCTACACAATAGTCCTAGCATTTGTGTAATTTGTACATTATGATTGTTTGGTCCATTTAAAAAATGTTTTTTCTTAATTTCTGTGGTTTGGCTTTAAGTTTTGTGTTCATGCATCAGGAGGTCTTTACTAATAATTAAAAATCTTTTATTTTTGTCATGGTTTATTATTGTCATGATTTTCATCTTTGCTAGTCTCTTAATAACAGCTGTTAATAAGTTTGTAATGTCAAAGTTTAGTTCTTAATACTCAAATTGTAAAACAAGTTTCTACCTGCCTCTATTAGTCCATTTTTTTATTTTTCTGTTTACTTGACTGAAACACAAAACTTTTTTTAAATATGTATTTTTTTCTCCCCTTTGGAATCAAAGTTTTGTCTGTAAAATATTGTTTTAGTGTCCAAACTTATGTGGACACATAGTTTGCAGTTCTCATCTGCCACCTTCAGTTCTACAGTTTAGAACCCAGCTGGTGAATCCAGTTGGAGGACTGACCCACTTTCTGTGCTTATAAAATATAAATTGAACTTTGAGATTTTTGAAGACAAATCATTCACAGCAAGCCCCTGGCTGCAAACATTTCTCCCAACTTTCAGATGAAATTTATCTCTGTTTTCTATATTTCTGCTGATAATGTTCTCTACTTATAACTTAAAAAAATGAAGCAATGTCTTTGTGTCCTGTGGTGCGTGGCCTGTTTTAAGTCAAACAATAAGTGGTGAGGGAAAAAAGTTGATCTGTTTTAATAAAATATAATAAAACTGTTAAGTTGAGAAGCTTATTATTAAAATTAGTGAACTGAACTCATTAATGTTGCTCTTCCCAATGGGGTGACAGAACCAGAGGAATGGATTCAAAAGTTCAGCCGGACACAGTGAATGTTTAACAAGGTTTTTTAAGCAGCTGGTGGGAGTCAGGAACCTCTCACTGGTCTAAAATAAAGAACACAGGTAAGTGGCTGGAAGGACAGCATGCTGAGGAACAGAAAACTGGCCATCTTCTCAGGCAGGAAAGGAGAACTTGGTTATTGAAGATAAACCCCTAAAAGCTTGAAAGAGTGTTTTCAGTACTGACAACGTCACCAGGAGTGGTGGGTTAGCTGGAGAGGGAGGCCTTTAACGCAGTGAGTTGGTCCAACTGAGAGACAAGCTTTGAACTAGCTAGCTCTTGTGCAAACTCCAACATATTTAACCCTAACCGGATGCTTACTGCTGACATTTTGATTAATATGTATTGTCCTAATTTAAACAAAAATACAAAATAATAAAACAAAACAAAAATCAAACATGGTACGAGTGGAGGAGCAGGGTTCATACTTGTGGAGTCAGAGGTTGAACAAATCCTGAAGGAGATCCTTAACTCGTGGTCTGGTGGGCAGAAACAGGGTCATAATCCAGGAAACAGAAAAGCTGAACAAACCAGACAAGGAGTGGGCAGATTGGAGAAACCAGGAAACAGGCTTGAGGTCATTAACCGGGGATCAGGACTTGAAATGCTGAACATCTACTGCTCGATAAACTGGCAGAGACTTGGTGTGGAAAGGGAGCCTATGAGTTAGACAACAGGTGAAACACATGAGCTCGATTGCCTCTGAAGTCAGGTGGGTGTGGCAGAGTGGCAGTGAGCAGAGGACAGGCAGGCAGGGAGCATAAAATGTGACATGAGGTTAACACTGCTAACTCAAAACAGGTGGTTTAGGTCAATTGTAAAACATCTGGATCTTTAAAACTAAACAAGTTTGAACTATTTGTGATGTTTAGCATCAATATTTAGCATATTGTATGCATTAGGTTTGTTCAACTGCATTGTAATTTCATAACTGATGTTCTTTGTTGATTCTTAGACCCTTATAATACATAATAGAAAAAAAATATTTGCTTCAAGTTAAAGTCATGGAGTTCCATTGGATTCAAGCCCTGACAACAAACTACAGTACTGACTGTCTGATAGACAACTCAGCATATGGGAGCAGTTTATGTCGTTCAGATTTACACAGTCAGTGTCCAGGTCAGCAGACTTCCCCAGGGATGTTTCCCCACAGCACACATCCATTAGGTAGTATTGATTTCTAGTGATCACTGTGTTGAACAACTGAAGCACAAGGATGTGATGGTTGCAGATTTTTATCTCTGGGACACCTGAGTTATATCTATCATGTTATGGTTGGCTTGTGATGGGTTCAAAAGTCAATTAGTTAAACCCTTGCAGGCAGCAGAACTGACAACTAGCACTAACTTATTTATATCTATGACACATTAATGTGGGATTGCTCCTAGCATCTTATTTTCACAACTCTTCCACGAGTTTGTGCTAATGACCGATTGTGATGTCCTGTCAGCCTCTAGCTATCTTCTGGCTCTTCTTCTTGCTAGTGTTTTTTGTTGCTCTACTTCTGCATATCCCGTTTTAACAATTTGTCTTTCTTTCACTTTGTCTTAAAATAAAAAAAGCTAAACCAAACTCACAGTAACAGCTTGCACATTCATTTCTTATGTGATTGTGATGCAGAATTAACACAGTTGTAAAATTCTGAACTCATTACATGAGACTGGAAATTTATTTTAGTTAATTACTTGTTTTTCTCACACCAAATAACACCCTCCAACCCTATTAGAGGCTGGGAGGTCCTGTGCCCCTATTCTTACAGTCAACTATTTATACATGCCATTTAAACACAAGGTAACTGTGTAAAATTGAAACAGGGTGTATTAGATGATGAGAGAGTGGGCTCCTGAGTGAGCAAGATAAGATCTATCTGTCAATCAATACTTATCCTGCCAGACATCTATTGATTGCTTCTGAACCTTGAAGTTAATCAAGTGGACCGGTTTCCTCCTTCATTACCTATTAAGACTTGATGTTTTTAACTGTTTCTGAGGAGGTTTTTGCATATCCTAGAAGACTGTCTTAGATGGAGCAGTTAGTATGTGTATACATAATGTGTTGTGGGAGAGCAAACAGACGAGGCGTAATGATGCTTTTATAATTACTCTCCCTCTGACTCACTCAGAATGTCATCTCCTCCTCTTCAAGAGGTTCTTCAAATCGTGAACAGAGTTCTTGTGTTTTCATAGACAGTCATTAAAACAGCTGCTTATTGTTGTTAATGTTAATTAATTCTTCCTCTTAGGTAAACAAAAAAAAGCTTTCGGTAACATAAAAAAAATGGACAGAAAATTTGAATTAGAACAGTTCTAATAATGTTTTATTTATTTATTTATTTATTTATTGTAATCTTATAAAACTTATTTATAAGTGAAAAGTGTTCAAAATGTTCTTTAGATGACCAACTTTAAGTTTTAAGATCAAACTTCTGGTGTTTAGCTTCTGACCTTTAAGGCTAACTGATTTTCTGGCTCCCACATACTCGAGCGTATTTCGGAGAGAAAAAAAAGAAAAGAACTACCTTACCCAGGATCTGAGCTATTTCCTCCCACAAATGTGTTGCTCACTGAAAGTCCTTATATTCCTTCATTGACGCATCATAAAGTTTTCTAATCTCCTCCATGAGACGCTCTTCAATATTTGACTTCATTTCTTCCACAAATGACACCGATTCTCAACTTTGTCAGCTTGGTATCGCATCCAAAACAGTACTTGTGCGCACTGCAGACGCGGACATAAAAAATTGATCTCTGCGCAGGCCAGTCCGCCTCGAGTCCGTGCAGCCCTCTGCGGACCAAAGTACACCCAAGTATGTGGGGGCCTTAAGTTCCCTTCTTTCCCCCTCCTGCCCAATCAGAGATGTAGTTCAAAATCATATATAACACTTTTTCCCCCTTTTTTTTTGTATTCAAAACAGGCTGGAGTAAATGTTCTTCTGCAGGACATCAATGGAAACATCCCTCTTGACTATGCCTTTGAGGGAACAGAGACCAGCTACATTCTCCGAAAACACCTGGAAGAAAATGGTAAAAGCTTTGTGAAGCTGCTTTTTGTTCTGTGATAACTTCAACACTTTCCTTGTAATGAGCTCATGCCTGTCACAGTCATTGTTTCTGAGTTCTCACGTGCATAATGTTAAAATAAACAGAAACATATTTATTTTTAGTTTTTTTGTTTGTTTCCACAGCTCTGGGATGATGTGGAATGGTAAACTTGGGATGTTTTGTTTGTCTGTGTGAAAGTGAAGAACAGCCGCAAGCCTAATGATGGCAAGTGCCTCCAACAGAGAAAAGAGAAGGTCAATAGTTTGGTAAAATGAGAGATAAAACGGCACAGGGAGAAAAACTGAGAATGAGAGAGACGCAGCCAAGAAATACAGAAAAACATGCAGGAAAAAAAAGACATGGGCATCCCCATGACAAAGTAAGACAGAGATACAGAAAACAAGTTTGCCTTTATTAGCCTGAACCCAATCACATGACAAATGCCACCTTATGAGTTACGACAGCTGACTTGCCACAAGCAGATCACCACAGTTTCTTCCTGCCAACCCCATGTTGTGATCTGTAAAAACCCATCCCCTTCTCACTCGTTTTTCCTTCATGAAACATACCCTTACTCACATGGGCTCACTCAGCCGGTGTTGCTATAGCAACGTGGCTCTCTAGCCTTATCAAGTCTGTGAGGTTATGCGATAGACAGACTGTCCATGATTTACAACATCAGAAAGAAGAGGAATGTCTTTTTAAATTCCCCATTTTTTTCTCATTCTGCTGAGTCATTCATGTTGAAACTCATTTTACTGCATTACCCTGACCTAAATGCCTGTACCCACACTCACTCTATGGCACTGAAGTTACAAAGAGTAGCACTGACAAAATTCCATTGTGACATTGGATGCTCCTTCAAGAAACCGATACAAAATCAGTTGTTGTAGATTCTATGTCAGACGCAATGTCAGTATGACCATGTAAGACAGGGGTGTCAAACTCACTTTTACTGAGGTCCACATGAATACCTTCCCTACAACGCCCTTGTGAGGGTTGTTCATGCTTTTATCTTTTCTAGACTGGACTACTGCAATTCACTTTATAGTGGAATCGATCAGTCTTTTCTCCATCGTCTCCAATTGGTCCAAAACTCAGCAGCGTGTTTGTTAACAGGGACAAGAGCATATTACCCCTGTACTACGCTCTCTTCATTGGCTGCTTGTTCCTTTTAGGATTGATTTTAAAGTTCAACTTTTGGTTTTTAAATGTCTAAACGGTTTGGCACCTTCTTATCTTTCTGATGTTATATATCGCTACCATCCTGGTAAAGCTCTGAGATCTGAAGATCAGATGCTCTTGGTGGTTCCCAGGACTCAGTTGGTGACTAAGGGGGACAGAGCCTTCTCAGCTGTAGCTCCTAAACTCTGGAACAAGCTTCCTCCCCCTATGAGGTCTGTCAGGTCACTTGATGATTTTAAATGTCTTTAAAGACTTATCTTTTTGCTTTGGCTTTTAATTCGAGCACATGCAGTAGGTCAGTTTGTATGTTTTGTATTCTTTTTATTTGTGTTTATTTGATTTTATTTGATTGTATTTTTATTCTGCTGTGCAGCACTTTGGTTGCCATTGGCTGTTAAAAGTGCTACACAAATAAAGTTTTGATTGATTGATTGATTGATGTTTGCCCTCAAAGGGTCTGTTGTAGTTAACTTTGACATTTTGTGTTCAGCTTTTATTAAACATGAAACATCAGTTTTCTTGTCTCGTTTTTACAGATGAGCACCACTAAGAAACAATAATTGAGCTCTGCGTGGTGTTTTGTGTAAAAACAGTGTTTTAACATGTCCTCTTATAAACACTGACAACTATTACGTAAACAGCTGACTAAATGTGAAATAAATAATACAGAAATACAAATAAAAGTAAAAATAGAAGCATTGAGTTGTGCTGAGCTGCTTGTCCAACTGGAGACGGCCTTCCAGTTTGAATTTACACATTGTAAGTAGGATATTCCTACTTCCCAGTACAACTGGGCTGCAGTAGATGGCAAAAATGCAGCAAAATGGAGATGGAACATAATGCATTTTGCTACTTTTGAACCCTGTGCACCTCCACCTAATAGTGCAATGCCATCAACATACTGTACATTATAGGATATTTAGTTTATAGTCAAAGTATCAAAGTATCCATTATCTATACCCGCTTCTTCCTTTCAGGGTCCCTGGTGTCCCTGGTGCCCATATCCAGCAGACACTGTGCGAGGGGCAGGGGACACCCAAGTCCATCACAGGTCCACATTGAGACAAACAAGACTGACAACCATTCACTCTCTCACTCACACCTAGAGACAATTTAGAGTTAATAATTAACCTAACAGTCTTGTTTTTGGTCTGCGGGAGAACCCACGCATGCATGGAGAGAAAATGCAAACAGAAAGGTCCCCGGGCTGGGATGTGATCCGACCACCTTCTGCTGAGAGATATCAGCTCTACCAACTGAGCCTTCATGCTGCCCTATATATATATATATATATATATACAGAAAATTCACAGGTTTAACTTGTTAATTATAATATATAAATTAATTATGAACATTTATTTAACGTCAAAAGTCCAGTTTTTAAATGTTGAAACAGCAAGTCTCTCAGTGGATCTGTGCTCGACAATAAATGCAGTCTAGGTGGAGTAGTCGAATGCAGATCCTCTGAGCTTTCAACACAGCAAATTTTTAGAAGACATGTTGATAAAAAAAAACAAATAAAAAACTGCATACAATAAACTAAACGTTACAATGTTTTTGCATTATCTAAAATATTTTTCATGTAGAAAAATACAGTATGCATATTTTGTGTATATATATACACACACGCACACACATTTGTTAGGGGTGAAAAGTAATGGGAAACAGTGTAGTTTGAGGTAGTCTTACTTGTAATGCTATCAGAATACAGACTGAAGTCAACTTGAGCAAAAACCAGAGAACAGATCGAGACTGGAAGCAGGTAGGTATTTACAGGTGAATTGTTCCACAGGTAGGTATTTACAGGGAGTGATCTTCAGATGAGTCTTAGGTTTGGTGGAGGCAGACAGGCAGCGCTGGAGAATACTAGGCTCAGGGTGAAGATAACCAGGCAGGCTCGGGAAACAGGCAGATCAAAAACACTCAGGAGGTTCATGGAGCTCTGGAGACAGGTAAGCACATACAAAACACAATCAGACAAACTCTGGTAAATAAACACAAGGCTAAGATCATTACCCAAGAGTAGCAATGCTTCAGCAAAGATCTGCTCCTCCAAACAGCCTTAAGAAGCCTAAGAGTTGATGAGCCAAATCCAGTGCAGGTGAGGTGATTAGCGCTGCCAGCCAATCAGGACTCAGGTGAGATCATCAAAATGCCTCAAATGCAGACTGTAAAAACCATGAAAACTATGAACCTGGAGTTGTAACACTTGTATTTGTATGTCTCAAGTGACTAAAGTCTAGACCCAGAGGCTGTCATCAGTTTGCACAGACAAACGTATTGATTAAAAAATTCAATACATTGGTTTAGAAAAGTCCCATTAGTTAATACTCAAGAGTCTATCAGAGTGATAAATAAACTTATTGGTAATCAATCAATGTTATTACAGCAGCTTAAGTTGGGTGCATGTAATTATGGAGAGGTGAATTGATCTCTCTTGACTGGAACTGCAGCTCCTTAAAGACTTTCCTTTGTTTGCACCAGCCTTGGACACTAAAGCTAATGCTAAATAATGATAAGCTCTTTTAGTTTCACAACATATAGGAATGAAAAAGTTTGAGGGATTTTGTTTTCCTGTGGAACACACAGGGTGGACCCAGATGGGTGGTTAGGGTGGCAAGTGTCACCCCTGGCACCTGATTGGCCACCCCAGGTACCACCCCTGAATAATTACAACCTTGCATTTTGTATTTACATTTAGATTTTGTTAAATATTGTTCTCTGATATTATACTGTGCAAATCTTTGGTTGTGTGTTTAAAAATGGCTGAATTATAGCCTTTAAAAGTTGGCTGTGGTGGTCATCTTGAATTTTTGATTCATTCATTTATTGATTTATATAGAGCTTAAACAACAACCAGTTAAGGTGACCAAAGCACTTTACAGTAAAAATCACATCACACGAAAAGAAAACATAAAATCAAGAAAAAAAAAAATGCTGCATGGTATTAAAAAGCATGTCTAAAGAAATAAGTCTTGAGTTTAAACCCAGATCAGAGGTGAAGCGAAGGTCTAGAGGGAGTTTGTTGCAGAGTCGGGGTCCTGCCACTAAATCGACCCCAATGCTGTAGCCTTGTTCTTGGGATGTCCAATAAAAGTTGATTTGATGACTTCAGGGATCTCCCATGTGCAGTTAGGCTTTAAAGTTCAGATAAATATGGTGAGGCAGTGCTGTTAAAAGCTTTAAAAACAAACAATACTATTTTAAAATCAATTCTTAAATGACCAGGAAGCCAATGTATAGAGGATAGTATTTGGAATTTAGTAAAGATTGCTTTCACCTACTAATCTTCAGCTTCCTATGTCTAAAAATGACTGAACAATAAATTGTGACTAGCATTCAGCATGTTTATTAGCTATGCTCATACAAACTTTCAGCTCAATTTTTTTTCTTAAAACAGCTGAATTAGAGCCATTTGGAGCTTTTCTATATTTGTATGTGCCCCCTGTGACACCCCTTGCACAAAAGTATAGCTCCACCCCTGGTAACATGCAACAAGCTCCATCAATTCAGTTCTGAAAAGCACTAAAATGAAACAATATTTGGTGCAATCTAGTTCTAAAATAAATAGCCTATTATGGATGCAAACATATACATTCCAATGTAATGAAAGCCAATTATATATAGTGTTTTTTTTTAATTATAATTATTATATTATTATTTTTCATTTTAATAAATTATCAACATGAACAAATTAAAAGCTTTTTTAAGCTTGGTTATTAGAGTTGTACTAAATGAGTACATACTTGACAAGAAAGCTGAAAGAAAACTTTAAATTGCCTTTAATCATTGAATCCCAAGTGAAACATTTGTGTTGTGTTTGTTTTTTAAGGTGTAGATGTTGCCTCCATGCACACTATGAAGACACAGAGAGCCACCACCATGATGTCTGATGTTAAATTACTGGTAGCATCAGGGGGAAGCTTTAACCAGGTCAATGATGACAGTGTTACTCTGGTAAGAAAAGTCACACATGTCAATAATACGACACTGATTTTTATCTGGCACAACAATCTTTTAATTTCTACTCAGTTTTATTCTAAAAAAATATGCATTAGTATTTTTTTAATCCACCTTTTTGGTCTCTCCTCTCTTTGCTCCTTTTATTATCTCTCCTACCTGAAGCTCCACATTGCTTGTGCCAGTGGTTACAGAGAGGTGGTGTCTGTCTTACTGGAGAATGGAGCGGACCCTCATCCAGCTGATAACAACTTTTGGACCCCACTTCATTTGGCTGCTAAATATGGGCAGGTAACTTACAAACTTGCACATGAATGTCTGAATGTTAATCAAGTAGAAACCTCATCTAAACTCATCAAGTATTGACCCAATGTGATTGTTGGCATTAATTATTATTGAGAAAATTATCTATGGATTTTTCCCTCAGAGGAACTTGCCTCCCCATAATGCTGCACAGGTCTAATCATGTAATTTATAGGCAATTCAGATTTTGTTGTTGTTAGAGGAGGGGATAGAATCCCAGATGAGCATTTGGAACAAGGTGGAAACATGTTTGAACGAGTTATACAAGTGATCCTATAGATATTTTGTGTTCTTCCTTATAAACAAGACAATTTCATTTATTTAATTCATCTGTCCTGAAGCCATGTTCATCCTTTTCATTACTCAAGTCTGTTTTTTTAATTTCTTGTTTTTGCACCACCCCCTTTAAAGACATTTAATCTTTGTTTTTGATTTCATTTTTTTTACACAATCAGTTTGGCTTGTGTCTAGATGCTCAAACAATAGCTAATCAAAAGATCTGCATGTAAAAATTCTGACTGCAGAACTGCAAAAAAACAAATTAACCACCTTTTGTTTGTGCTTTCTCTGCACACACTTGCACTGTTTGTATATTTGTAAGTGTGTCGGTGTATTTAGCAGTGACAGTTTGGAGGACTGTAGAATAGATTAGTTTTGTTTCTTTTTTTTCTTTGCAGTGCTAAACCACTGCAGTTCTCTGTGCTTTCCTGGTGGTTGGATTGCCTCTTGAATACAAACCACTCCCTGGGCCTTTTCAACATTTCTCTTTGTCACCTTTTCTTTAGCTAGTCCCTCAGCATTGCAGTGACTAACACAGGACATTGTTTTGATGTGTTCAACCATGTAAATAACTTCTTTTTTGCTGTTGTAAGTCAAAAGTATATGTCTAGGAAATGCTTAGCACCAGCTGGCACATTAAACTCAAAGACCCCATATATGGTGTGCCATGCACACTAATATAACCCTTTAAGAAGATGTATGACCTTATTATACAGCTAATTAAGCTTCCGCACCTTGAGCTTATGATAAGCTTTGTGAGTGTCCCTGAGTTTGAATCAGGGCTTTAAAAGTTAAAGTTTCTAGAGCTACACTTTTTTAAAGGTTGAACTTTCACACAAACATGAAAGAGTATCAAAATAGCACCTTTCTTAAATGATTTTTCTCCCTTTGTTTTATAATTACACCAGTGACAATTAAGCGACAATATTTGTATAATTTTATTTTCTATAAAACAGAAGTTGTTTTTTTTTTTTTCAAATTTACAGATGAAAGTTTTTAACTTTCATGCTAAAGTGTTCAGATTTTTTTTGTGCCTCGAATGTCCTGTCAGTGTTTATAGAGTGCTGGTTTTGCTGATAGGCTTCATGGACAGAGGACGTGTTGTAACCTCATAACATGAACAGCTGTTGGCATAAGTCACAGCCAGTTTAAAATGTGCTGAGTCATACTCTGTGTGCTTGTCTTATCAATGTGCTGCATGCCAAAAATTGTCTTCAGCTTTTACTACAAGTCAGTGTTTGCTATTTAGAGAAACACAAATTCAATAATTACTGCAAGTGGCAAATAAAATAACCTGATTGATTTAATTTAGAGGACACAGTTTTATAGTTGTTATTTTTATAACCTGTAACACAAAAGAAGAACAATAATATAATTGTCTGAGTGTGTTCTCAATAGTCTTTCTGTTTGTAAAATAGCTCATGAACTTCATTGTTTTTAACTCTAAAAGTTATTAACTTTTGGAGTCCCCCAATTTAAGATGGCAACTGCATCTAATCAACTGTGGCAGTAGGTCAAAGTCATTCCCAACACAGACTCTGAAGGCTACCAGACTGTGCAAAACTTGTGAAACTACATGCAATAGCACATATTAGTTTTAAGATTTCACCCAAACATTATTTCACCTGAATTATTAATTTATTTACAACTCCAATTCCAAAGAAGTTGGGAAATTGTGTAAAACAAAGAAAAACATAACTATTTGATAGTTATTTGTCTTAAGCATAATTATAAAAAATATTGCTGCTTGCATTGTGTCAATAATGATTGGAAGTATAATGCCTTGATTATATTTTTAACAATGCTTGTTGTCTTGGAGTTACATTACATATTGTGACTCACATCATCATAAATATTATGTATTTTTTTATTATAGTACCATTATTTAACCAGGCAAATCCCATTGAGATCATAGATCTATTTTTCAAGTGCAGCCTAGGCCTGAAGGCAACCTATTGTACATGTTTTTGGAGTGTGGGGGAAACCAGAGTGCCTGGAGAAAACCCACACAAGCATGAGGAGAACATGCAAAATCCACACAGAAAGACCCCAGGTCTGAACCAGGGATCGAACACAGGATTTTCTTGCTGTGCAGTGTCAATACTAAGGTTATTATTATTATTTATTTATTTTTTCTGGCACTGTTAGCTGATCTTCAGATGTTTCGGTTAAAAATTGTGTTTCCTTTGGTCAATCAAAGTGATCATGGTTATTGAGTTAAAATATATAACAGCTAATATGAAAGTATATTTTACAATAACATTTACGTAATATTTACGCATTGGCAGTTAGAAATAGTGTTTTTAATCAGCTGATTTCAGGTTTTTGCTCTTGATGCCAGCCTACAGTTCTAGCTTTGCTGTTTGCTGACAGATGAAACTAAATTGACTGCTCTGTTAAACTCATCATTGTTTCTTTTTTTCCTTTCCATTTATTGTTAAAAAAAACTGCAACTTTCGGTTCTTCCTTTGGTTGCTTTTAAAAAACTGTTTGGTTACCTGTTGCCCGCTTAATAAGATATGTAATGCTGCATTAAAGCTGGTGTTTTTATTTTCTCCTTCTGATAATCGGACATTTACCTGGATAATGAGTCCCTTAATCTACTCGCACGCACGCGGGGGGAGGGAAAACGGACCACACAGATGCAGAGCGCAGGAAGGGAGGAGGGGAGAACATATTTCTAGCTGCAGAGCGGGTTGGAAGGTGGTTGTTTGATGTTATTTAATGTTAAACGTCCTAAAGGCTCTTAAATGCAAAATAAAAACAAAACTGAGTCTTTGAAAACAGTCAGTAGCGAGATTTGAACATGCACAGTGGCGGGTGAGTTGTTCAGATCTACACACCACTTTATAATTTTACCTGCATTTGACCAGTGGCGTGTGCTAATTTCCATCCCTGGTTGTAATATGTTGCAGTTTTGTGTCAATGATCGTCATTGGCAGTGTTGCTTCTTTCCCACACATTGAAACCAACAACTGGCAGTACATTCTGCCAATAGTCTCATGGTGAATACCATGGCCTTTCATGCGGAAGATCAAGATTCAATTCCAGTTAGGAACAAACAATTTCATCAAAATTTTATATTGTCACACAATTACCCTCATTACAAACACCTGCTGACTTGACAGACACATTCTGTCCTTGGATTAATAAGGGGCCTGACCATTAAGTGCTTTGAAAGTTAAAACCAATATTTTAAAATGACTCCTCAAAATCACAGGTTAGGGCTGCGCGGTATACGCGGTATACGGTAGAAACGGTATAAAATTGGCCTACGGTAGAGATTTTTCCTCTACCG
>JARVGW010000136.1:16762780-16775231 GCA_031762495.1 Anablepsoides rubrolineatus
AAAAATAGTTGAATCTGAAAAAACAAGATGTTTGAAACTTTTTCAGATTCTAATAAATGTTTTTTTCAGTTTCAAATTGTTTTTTCAGTTTCAAATATTATTTTTTTCAGTTTTAAATTTTTTTTTTCAGTTTAAAAATTGTTTTTCAGTTTCAAAGTTATTTTTCAGTTTCAAAATATTTTTTTTTTCAGTTTCAAAATTATTTTTCAGTTTCAATTTTTTTTATTTTGAACAAAACTTAAGGCCCCAATCTGGCTCCATAATCTTGGAACATGGTTGTGCCATCAGGATAGAAAACCTCCAATGATGGAATAACCTGGTCAGTCAGTATATTCAGATAGTCAGCTGACCTCATTCTTTGAGCACAGACTGTTACTGAACCTAGACATGACCAACTGCACTGTGATCACAGCACTTAGTTAAATCCAGGTGGTGACTTTTTTTTTTTTTGCTGGACTTTTCTTAATTGTTGAACTGATGTGGAACAGAAAAGGTGCAGAATAAATACAAAGAAAACAGGAAAGTTAAGTAAACCACAATAAAAGCATTACAATGTTTTTAACCACAAAATATCCTGAATTGTTTCACAAAACTAAATTATTCAATAAATAAATCAATAGACAGTGAGCACATCCCCCCCCCCAATGTTGGACCTAAAGTTGCACTCTTGTGCAGAGTCACAGGGAAACTGGTGCCAGTCTCAGAGGTCACTGCATGGGAGGGCTGGTACACCCTGGACATGGACACACAGAGACAAAGACAAACACTTTAATGTAGAGACACTTTAGAGTATTCATTTTACATAACATGTATGCGTTTGGTCAGTAAGAAGAAGCCGGAGTACCTGGATTAAACCTAGGTCTTAGCAGAACAAACGTCACACAGAAAGAACTCCAGGAAGGAGATGAACCTGCAACCTTCTTGTTGTTGGACAACTCTAGAAACTGTCCCATTCTACAGTGGGGCAGTTAAACTATAGGCATCATTCTTCAAGGTGGGTTAACTGCAGAAGAGTTTATATATCCTAATGAATAAATAACAATCAGTGCGTTTTAATATGACTCCAAAACAAGAAAAACTTTATATAGTTAGCAGAACAGCAAGTGGCATCTCTCCTTTATTTTAAATCAGTGGTTCTTGTCACAAAAAAACATTAATTTCTGAACAGAAACACCTGAAGATTAATATTATTTTGAAGTAAGGTAGTGTGGAGTAGTTAGGAGTACTTAATATTTTATCTGCAGTCAGAGCTTAGTTTGGAGATGCTTTCAGGGTCTTTTTAAAACTGAATCATACATTTAAACAAAAGGTGAAAGATGTGGCCTCAGTGCAGCTACAGATAGGATTTAAATGGTGAACAGTTTCATTACATATATGTATGTCATTGCTTCATAAACATAAATGTGTGGACATCAAAGATTACTTACACCTTTACTAGTTTGGAGCCTGAACTTCCAATAACTATAAGAATAAAATCTCTGTTTCTCTGTTTTCTTTGTGCTGAGCCAGGGAATCCAAGCTCAGCCCACAGACACCTGTGTAAAGAATCACATACTGCAGGAGCTTTACTGTGCACAACTAAAACTAAAGAAAAATCTCTCAAGAATGATATTGTTGGGAGATTTTACTTAGCTGTATATCATGACATCACACAGAAAATGATTTACAAGTTTTGACCAAAATGGCTTCTACTTTCTCCCTTTTCATCATAGAAACGGCTGGGGGTGATGTGCATTCTTTTAAGTAATACTAAAAATCTAAAAGCAAACTGTCATGAGGAACGAGCATGCAATGTTCCAGCTGCTTCTTATGTTTATGTCTCTGTATTTAAATTGACAACATAATGCTGAGGCAGAGATCTAAACCACATCAGCAGCAAAGAAACATCTCATTATGACCTTCTTGTCTCTGTCTGCATAATGACATGAAACATGATAGCAAAGTACAACACATTTTCATTCTCAAGGTCTAATTTATAAACATTATAAGATGCATTTTTCAGGTCACTCTATGAAGAACACAGAAGGTTATGAAACCAAAAGCATGGTTGTTAGAGATTTGGGTCAGTGCTGTAGGAAGTTGTCAGAGCAACTGTAAGCTTTTTTAATTAAGCTCATTATACTGCAAAACATAACAGCAGATGGTGAAAATGTAAGGAGAGGTTACTGAAGGTGTCAGTGATCTGCAGGCAACACTGCCTTTAAGTTTCTGAAGGTTGAATAAAGTCATCAACTTCTATTTCTTCATTTATAGACATCAGTTTTCTCATCAAGTTCCTTTTGTGTTCGTATACTGCTGTTTACAGTGAATCTACAGAACAGCTGGAGAACCCTCCCACCCCACCCCCAACCCCCACTGGGGGCAGCCTGCACCCGGACCCAGGAGGTAGTCCCCTCCATTCCAGGGTGGAGGGGAGCAGATAGACAAACCTCAGCAGCAGCAGAGCTGCTTGTCAGTCTGGACAAGGGCTGGGAAACCCCTGAATGACCCAAGCACCAGCCCCAACCCCATCCAGAGACGCAGCCAGAAAAGCCCACATGATCCAAACGAGCCAGCCAGCCCAAGCAGTCCCAAGAAGAAACAGTCATAACCCCCCCAGCAAACCCCAATATCAACTCCATCCACACCCCATAAGACCCAACATGAATTCCCCACAGTGCCACTCCCCCAACCAGCAGACAGACATCAAGCTCATGCCCCCAAACACAGGTAGACACCCCCACAGGAGAACTCCCTCTTTATAGATAAGAACACCCCTCACAGTGTGAGCTCCTCACACAGCTCCCGCTCCAAACACTCCCTAACATGTCCCACGCCCACCACACCGTGCGCTGCAACCCATATGGCACAACCCCAACCTCCGTGTACAGGTGCAACAGACCAGACATCACCAAGCCATGGTGCAGAAGAAGATCTGCCCAGTAACTGTGCACTCCACCAACCCCATGCCACAGACCCTGAGGCGTCCTACCATGCTGGCAGCGCAGCCCCCGCCTGGCACATTCATGACCTTGCATCAGGCCGAGAGGCTAGTCCCAAAGCCACGCCTTGACCACCGCCGCACACCCCCAGCAGACCACCTGCCGGAACCCGGCGGCCACTATGGCCCCGACCCCAAATGGCAAACGGAGAACATAACACAATATTTTCAAGGTTTTTTTTTTTACACAAAAAGCTGTTTGATCTCAGTCTATTCAACATAACAGCCTCACAGCATTCTTTTAAATCTTGTGGTCTAAAGAACACAGATCATACATGTAGCTCAAAATTAGTTGTGCCACTGAGAAATCAATTTTATCTATATGAACAATATGGTGGTGTAGTTCAACAAGTGAACATTAGTCTCTTATTGACCATCAACACGTTCTCCTCCAGGACCTGAGGTGACTAAATACTCCCAATAATCCACATGTCAGGAAAATGAAGATATATGTGGAGCTGGGTGGTGCTGTGCTCTTCCCTTGCCTTGTTTTCTTTCTGGCCCTTGTGCCTCTCAAGCCTCATTCATTCCCTCCAGTCTCTCCCCCAGCCCCCACAAGCAGCAGCAGCAGCGACCCCCTCCTGGGAACCTCCTCCTTTTCCAGCAGGCCTGAAGACTCCATTGTTGTTTACCTCAGATTCAGTGAAAATAGAACAGCTGCAGAAAAAGGAAAAGAAAAACAAGAGCAGACAAATAGAAGAAGCAGATGCAACATGAAGCAGTTCATGTTGATCTTTATTCTTCAGGTGGAGTCTGTTTTTAAATTCTGGGTTTAAAAAAACATTAAAGAGGATAGCAAAATAAAACTCTGGTTTAATCCAACCTTTATGTTGTCATCCAGGAGTAGATAAGCAAGGAGGTGAACCTCAGGTCACCCGATGCCCTCAGAACCATTTTATTTGATGAATCTCAAACAAATAAATAAAATAATTAAAAACCTGCCATGACGGTTCTGTGATCAAACTGACTGTAATGCATATATAGTGGTCAAGTCTCAGCGCAGCAGAGATGGGCTGACTGACAGGTGTCAATCATGGCAACTGAAGAAAACAGACACTGAATGCTACATTTTTCAGGGGAAAGGGACAAGCAATCATTTTTTCTTTAAAGTGTAAAACCTACTGCAGTTTCTTTATATGCACAACAGATGATGTTTGTAAAGCCTCACAGAGACAGAGAACACATTATTTATACTGAGTGAATTATTCACAGAAATGCTGAAGCCTCCTGCAGAAGGACAGTTTTGCAGCCTGAATATCTGACCTGTGTGGCAGCTTATTATAAGATTACACAAGGATTTTATCTTATTTTTTCTTAATTTGAGATTACACTATTAACTGCATTGACAGAAAAAGTCACAATTTGACAGAAAAAAAATACATTGTTGCAAACACTTGTCTTCCAGGACCTGCATCAGATGAAGTGAAGCTGTGCTCCTGAAACTGACTCTATTTGTTTCATTTATTATTAAAACTTTTTATTGTTCCTGAGGTTTATGTTGGCATCTTTACTGTAAATCAACAGGCAGTATTTTAGCTGAAACAGTCTGAGGAGCAGATTTTTACTGCTTCTGCTTCAGCAGGGGTAACTTCAATTTGGAGCATTACTCAAGAAGAGAGGTAATAATATCTGGACTGAAAACAAGCTACAGGACATATGCTCGAGTTGCTTCAGGTGAAACAACAACAGAGGATGCACCACGAGGTGAGATGCAAACACTAGAGCAACAAGTTGTATCTTTTTTACAGAGCAAAGACATTAACAATCAAAAAGAAACAATATCAGTCTGTCACTGCCCAGCAGGACAGAGGAACCAACTATTGTGATCAGATTCACTAGCAGAAAGATGAAAGATGACCTCCTAATACAAGCGAGGAAATTAAAGGGAACAAAAGTCTATAAAAATGAACATCTAACAAAAAAGAATGCAAACATTGCACGAGAGGCAAGGTATTTAATTTAACAGGCCTTATTTTAATCCTTCACAATAAGAGTGTCAAACATGTAAACTTCCTGCTCCACACTCTTAAACACTCAGATGTTTTCACAGTTTATGCTGCAGTATTTGTTTTACTGAAGAAAAAAATGTATATAAATTTCATTTTCATAATTTTCAAATATTTGAATTTTTTTTAGGTCAACACTCAGTGTTCATCTTTGAGGTTCATATAAAGCAGGGGTGTCAAATTCATTTTCACCGAGGGCCACATGACCGTTATGGTGGCCCTCAAAGGGCCAGTTGTAATGAACTTTGACGTTTCACGTTTAACTTTGATTAAACAGTGTTTCAACATGTCCTATTTTAAACACTGAAAAGAACTAAATGTATGACTGACTAAATCTGAAATAAATACAGAAATATTATTAAAAGTAACACTAATAAAGTTTTACTCACTGATGAGTTTCTAGTTAATATGCATTATGACAAATTTAGTTTATGGTTGATGCAGAATTTCAAGCAGCCTATTTTCAGACATTATTACTGAGCTATGCATCCAACTAAACTGCTTAGTTACTTAAAGCCAACAGTTCAGAAGCAGGACAATTGTTATCTTTCACCTTTTAAATTAATTTTGTTGCATTTATTGATGAATTTAAAGTTTACCATTGATACAAGAAACAATTTTCATGTCAAGTAAAAAAAAAAAAAATACAATTTTTTTTTGGGTGGGGTGGTGGGTACCACCCCTGGCGGGTCACACGGGAGTCACCCGCGGGCCTTGTATTTGACACGTGCTTTATTTCCTATAATGTTTTTTTGGTACCACTTTAAAATAAGGCTCCCCTTATAGATGGCTTATAAAGAGTTTATAGATAGGTTATTAATTCATCTGTGAACACTTTATAAATCATTAATAAATGTTTATTATACATTAATTAAGGATGAGACAAAGACTAAACTGTCCGGTTTCTTACCAAATAATAAGACAAATCTGTTCATGTAAACATTTCACACTAAGTTACTACATTGTAAGTACAATAACAATAAACACATATTTTAACATATTAATATTGTACTGTATTACTGCATTATAAATATTCACAACTGTCAAAAGGAGACTTATTGTAAAGTGTAATACAGTTCACTATTTATTAATGACAAACATTTAGAAATGCCAAAAGTTAGTCTTTAATGTGAAAAATCACTGTTTTAAAAACTTTGTGTTGATTATTAATATTTGAAATTATTGTTCAAATATGTAACTACTGTCAACAATGATGATTTATCAAACACGTAAAAAAATATCATGTTAACACAATAAATAATCACACCCCATCCAAAATAGTGTAGTTTTACACTTTCCAATAAAGATCCCTTTAATATTTGTGGATATTTATGATGCAGTAATACAGTAAAATATTATATGCTAAAATATGTGTTTCTTAACTAAACTAACTAAACTGTTATTGTACTTATAAAGTAGTAAACTAGTCTGAAAGGTTTAACACCCAAACAGATTTAGCTCAGTATATAGAAAAAAACCAGACAGTTTACTCTCTTTTTTACCTTAATTAATGCCTAATAATAATTTATAAAGTGTTTACAGATGAATTAATAAAATGTCTATAAACTCTTTAAAAGCCTCTTTAAAACAATAAGGGGAGCCTTATTGTAAAGTGGTACCGTTTTTTGTATAACAGATTGTTTGCAACAGAACCTTTAAATAAGGTATGGACTTACCGCCCTGGAAGCTGGAGGGGTGTGGGGTGTGAAGTGCCTCTTTTGAATAAAGAGACAGCATCAAAATTTGTTGATTTATGACACACTTCAGAAAAAGAGGGGCTTGTTGGTTTACAGTAAGGAGAAAATCAGACCAAATATTGCAGTTCCACTTTAGATAGACCCCAACTGAATTATTTAAATGTAGCAAGGAAGGATTTTAAAGCATGATATGTCTCCTTTAAGGTCATGAACAGATTGCAAAATTTTCTGCTTGAAAGCAGAATTCATGATTTCATCATTTATGGCAAATTGTCAAGGTCCTACATTTAAAGGCATACATCTCCTTTAAAATGTAAGAAAATAAAACTCACTGACAGAAACTGAGCACTCGAACAAATATTCCAAATCAAGACATAATTTGATGCACCGTGCAGTGAGGAATATTTAAAAAATATGCTTTGGAAGGACCTGTATGTCTAGAAGAAGTGGTGATGTCACAATTACTGCTACAGTGTTTATATAGGGTGTTTGTTGTACTGTACAGTTACTATGTGGGAAGTACAAATATCACAGAGTTTTAATGTTTGAGTTAATGGGAAAATGTGAAGGTTTTTAAGACAGATCACACCAAAGAAAGATGGTTGTATTGTGCACCAAACATTACCATAAGACATAATAGGAACAGCATCATGATTCAACATTATTATTTAGTTTATTTATCCTTTATTTTGTCTCTTTAGTGGTGAGAGTGGTTCTGGGAAAACAGAGGCATGTAAGCATATCGTGAGACACTTGACAGCTCGCTCCAGCTCCAAAGGCTTTGGGCTAGAGCCCCGGATGAAACACGTAAGTCTGCAAGATATTTGTCAAGTTCTGCCCTTCAAAGAGTTGGAAGGAAGATAAAACAAGTGCATGTCCTTGGCTTGATTCTTGGATCTTTTGTTGCTCTCAGATGTGAATCACATATTTTGCATATTTTTCTTCTTTTCCTTTTGTCCTCAGTGATAAACTTGTCTCCTGGTGCTCATAGTTTAAAAAGACACAGTTTCTAACTATGTGCTTTATGTGATGATGTGCTAAAGAAGAGAGTAGATGTGTGAATTACCACAGGGTAAAATGCAAATGTTTGTCTTTCTATTTTTATTTTTTTGTCATCATCACTATTTGTCTACTAAATACAATATTGAAGCATTCTGCCATAATCTATAGATTTTTTTGTTGATTTATTGAATTAATGAACATTAATTAGAAATTTTCAGCTCCTTATTATTTTGTGAAGCTTTTAATAGAATAGACTGAACAGAGAAAAGGCTATATGTATTAACATTTTTCTTTACTGAAAAGCAAAAAGCAGGTAACAGGGTGGTTTGTAGTTGTTCTGGTCCTCATTTAGAATATCCACCTACTTTCCATTCAGTCTATTTTTGATTACTTAGTCTCTGTGAGTTGTACAAAAAGCAGTGTGTACTCATCAGAGAGTACTGACTTCTGATGAAATCATTGTTATTCAAGCAATATCTGGGTCAGCTTGTCATTCTGAGACACAAAAACCTCACATGCTTAGATAGTGATGGTGCACTGGCATCTAGTGGTATAAAGAGGGATAAAGATTTAATGTTTTTATATCTAATATATAATTGTTGCTTTCTAATAGACAGTGCAAAGCTCCTATAACATGTCTTGTTTATTTTATATGCAGGTAAACTGCATTCTGGAAGCCTTTGGTCATGCAAAAACCCCAAGAAACAACAATTCAAGCCGCTTCACTAAGCTGTTCACCATCCAGTACTGTGAAAAGAGGAGGACAATACTCAGAGGTAAAATACAATTCTGCCTTTAATGAACTGGGCTTGAATTAATTCTCAGTGAAGTTAATTGTCATTTTAATTATTCTAAATTTCTAAATGAGAGACGTGAGATGTATCAATCAAAACACATTTGGTATTCACAAACATTTACATCCTGACTTCCATGCATTCATTCATGAAGATAACATTTGTTGTTTATTTTTTTAAATAACATATTTCAATATTTTAACAGTTGAACCCACTAATACAGTTTTATATGCTAATAAATCCCCAAGATGAACAGTTTTTAGAAAATTCCAGTAAGAGGCAGTAAAAGCTCACTAAGATATCTGACTCTCTCTCACTCTCTTGCTCTCCCTCTCCCCATTTATCACCAGTAAGGTCACCAACTGAACACAAGATTAAGTGTTTGTCACCCTAATTATCAGCCTTGTTGAAATGTAGTGGGCTGACTTTTTAATCCTAAGTTTACACGTCTCCCATTTAAGCTCGAGTTTACACATACATGCTGGAGAAGTCTCGTCTGGTCCACCTGCCTCCTCAGCAACACAACTTCAGAATCTTCTACCTGATGGCTGAGGGCCTTTCACCAGAAGACAAGAGTGCACTTTACCTCAACAACGTCCTGGCTCACAGGTGTGTGGCAGCACAAATATACACATTCTTTACAAGTTCATTTAACTACTTTTAAGGGGACATATTATGCAAAATAAAATTGTAAATGAAAAGCTTCTGCATATATGCAGTATATTTGTTATCAAGCTACAATGGACCTCTCTGGAAGCTGGAGGGGGGCGGGTGTGAATTGTCTCATTTGAATTTAAAGAGACAGCATCAAAACAAGTCGATCTGAGACACCTCAGAACAGGTGTGAAAGATGGACTTACAATAAGAAGGAATTTAGACTAAAGCATTTCAGTCCCACTTTATAAAGACCCTGACTGAATGACTGAAGGATATAAAAGCTTTATTTTAAAGTCTCCTTTAAAATAAAGCAGATTAAGAACAATGCTAATTTTAGGTGGTTCAGTTCTCTTGTCTGAAATCTTTTTTTTATACCAGGTATTTAAGTGAAGGACATCCAGGAGAGAACCCACCAGTAGCCACAGCATCTGTCCAGAGCAGGGAGCATCTGGCTGCTGTCACACAAGCTCTGCGAGCCCTGGGATTCAACAAACAGGTGATGATTGGCATATTCTGCCTTTAGCTAAATGTTACTGACAGACCTGACACATGTTGATGTTACAGACCCTGACAGGTCATTGCTAAAAATTTTACCAAACATTTTTTTTGAGCTAAAAAAAATTTGCATGTTACCACCAAAGTGTGCTCTTCCAAGAACGCTCACCTGCAAGTTTAACCTTCAACTTTTATCCAATGGGAATTAGGGAGACTTTGGGGCAATCTGTCAAATCAAACAATACAAGTTTTATCAGCACAATGACACAGCAATGCCTCATAAATAATGGAAATGGACTGAGACAATTCCCCAAATATTTAAACAAGGACTGCCCCACTTGTCATTGAATAATTGACCATTGCATGATGGGAAAGAGAACACTGAGGGCTGCAGGGGTCCATTGTCAATGTATGCACATGCGCTCAGTCAGGCATGTATGCACGGACCTAAAACATGTGACTAATAGCAGAGGATACCTAATACTGAGTGGCTGTTGTGTGCTTTGGTACGGTTTGTCCTGTGCACCACCAGCTGTGTTCCCAGACCATTATCGAGTTTTATTCTTAGATACCCTTAAAACGTTTATCAGCAGTGAGTGACCATCACATCACCTTTCAATCCAGCAGCAGCAGGAGGAATCCAGCAAAGGATGGTGGCATTATCATATGTTATAACAATCTGCTGTGAGAAACCAAGGCTCAGGAGGGGGGCAGGGGTAGTGGAAGTGATAGACCATCCATTGGTTTCTGTCTAAAGCTCTCATCAGCAGACAACTTTCAGACCCATAGGTCAATCATCATTAACACTCCCCATTCCTTTTCTCTCTCCCATGCTTTTTTTCCTCCTTTCTAAACATAGGAGAAATGAGGAGGGTGCAGAGGGTGGGGGTCGCTCTGTATAGTGTCAGACAGAGACTAATGCTTGTATTTATCTCCCAGATATCAGCTCCCATATCCTCCTGCTTTGAGAGTGCTCACAAAGATACATGCATGCACACACATCCTCAAACTCAGACAACCCCCCCGGTACCCCTTCAAAGATTCAAAGCAATTAAATATTGGGGGCGGGGTTCCATTAGATGTCCTCCACTGAAGGACACAGAGCAAGCGTTTGATAGAAGAGAGGGGTGTGAACAGACTTTCACTTTTTTTTCTTCTTTGTTCAACACATTGTAACAATGCAAGTTATTCTTAATTGATCTTATTGCAACAAATTTCACAAAATCTTGACCAACACTGTCTTCAGTATTCCTTCTATGTTTGTCGTGGTCAGCCCAAGCTATATTTAAACGCTTTTAAATATTCAATAAATTTAGTGTGGTTTTGTGGTAATTAAGCCACATGATGTCACTTTGGGTGTTTAACACTGCAGTGGTCTTTGGGATAAATTTGGACTTCTTGATATCAACAAATCTGTGACTTCCAGACAGATTTGTGGTTCTGTGGAGGCTTTGCTCCTGCAGATCAGTACCTGTCATGATGAGTTTATGTTTGAATGGGAGAACGGAAAATACTTGTAAGCTTTTTTGAGATTAAAGACCTTGCATTCCTTAAAGAAAGGCACATTGCCCACTGTTGTTCATGTCCAGGTTTTAAACAACGATCATCTTATCTTAAGAAATGAGTCATATTTGTTTTGGTCAAAACTTAAAAGAAAAGAAAGAATACATTATGCCCAATCTCATGCTCTCAACTAATACCATATTAAAGTTCTAGTAAGTAAGTAAGTAAAATTTTATTTATAGAGCACTTTTCACAGAAAAAAATCACAAAGTGCTGTACAATTCAAGGACATGGAGGTGAATATTAATAATGAAACTATTAAGAGTCTATCTGTAAAATAAGCTAAAATGTATATAGTAAAATTGTAATGTATTATAAAATATTGTCTCAAAGGTTAAATTAGCAATAAGATATTTTTCTCTGTTCATGCGTTCCTATTGCAACAACACAAAAAGTCATTGTACATAATACAACATGAAGAAAACAAGTTGGTAATATTAGGAGTTAAAGCTCCCAGGTGTCATTGTCAAACTCATAAAATAGCTTTTTGTCTCAAATGACTGCATTACAAACCTTTTTATGATTTACCAGAAAGCCTGTCAAAATGTTCATAAATCTTTACTTTTTTACATTTTGTGCTTTTTTAACTTTCCTGTGCTAATTTCAACTTCCTTTGGCTTTTATTTAGCTGATTTTAGCTTGTTTCTGCTGGTTTACCTATTATTCGTACTTTTCACTTTTCTGCCACTCTAGTTTCAAACATTTCTTTTGTTTCTTTCACAAGGTTTTTATTTAAAATTTTTTTGTTGTTCTTTTCACTTTCTTTCTGCCATTTTCAGCTTTTTCTGCCCCTTTCAGCTATATTTCTAATCCTTTTTTACTCTATATTCTGATGCTGTTCTATATCCCCTTGAAGCTTTTGTATTCGCAATTTGTGTTCTAAAGCAATTTCCAGCAAGCATTAAGTTAATTTTGTTTTCCACCTCAACTGATAAATTCATCAAAGTTTAAAGTATAAAAATATCTGCAGCTTTCAGCTAATTCAGCAATAAGCATTCACTGCATTTTTACAGCAAATGCAATTTCTCTATTTGATATTATTTAACTATGGAAACCTTTTGAGCTATGTTGTCGGGGGCTTCATGCCCCTGGTAGGGTCACCCAAGGCAAACAGGTCCTAGGTGAGGGATCAGACTAAGTGCAGCCCAAAAGACCCCTATGATGAGCACCATAAATGGAATTCGTGTTCCCTCGCCCGGACGCGGGTCACCGGGGCCCCACTCTGGAGCCAGGCCTGGAGGTGGGGCACGTTGGCGA
>JARVGW010000136.1:16786407-16822424 GCA_031762495.1 Anablepsoides rubrolineatus
TCCTACAAAGCTAACATGTACAATCATTTATGGAGACTAATCAGTGCCAATCACATTCATACACTGATGGGACACATCAGAGGCATTGGGGTTAAGTGTCTTGTCCAAGGACACAACAACTGAGACAGCTGGATGGGGTATCGAACCGGCGACCTTCCGGTTCCAGAACGACTGTCCTAACCACTCTTCCACAGCCGCCGAATAATTATTGGGTATCAGGGATCCACTAGGTCCAAGAGTCCAGTTACTGCAGGGCTGGGTGAGCGGTGAATGAGGCCTGGAGGGCTTCAGACATTTTACAGATAGCAGAGGTTATTGGATCCACAATCCAATTGAGATCCAAAAACAGTCCAGGGTCTCAGAGGAAAATCCAGAATATAATAGGCTAGAAACAGGGTCAGGCAAAGTTTAGCAACAGGAGGTCAAAAACTCCATTTACACACCAGGTTTTAGCATAAGGCAGTGATCAGAGGGTCAGGGTCAAAAACCAGAAACCTTTGGATCATGAAACAAGGCTTGAAGGTTAAGACAAAGGTAGATGATCACATACTGAGTAGGTGAAGAGCTTGTGTTTAAATAGGGAGCAGCACAGGTGGGAACAATGAGCAATCAGCAGGAGAGGGAGGGAGAGGGAGTAGCCCAATCAAGACAGAACTGAAATCATGACACAAATGACTTTACTTTTTGTGTTAAGGATATCAATAAGGAATCAGCAGTGACTATTTTCCACATGCTTTCTTAACATGTCTCTGAAGAAGCTTTAATTTGTATTTACAATGTAAATTTGGAATTCAATACTTTTTATATCGCATAATGAACTGAAATAATGCTGAAAGTCATTATATGGTTTCTTTACTCTGTCAGATTTCATATGACCTCACAAGAACCCTGACAAAAAACAAGGACTCCCTCCCTCAGAATCTGCAACTTACAATGAAGTGTAAGTATCTGGCACTTAAAACCAATATAAGCACAATGTGTCGTCAGAGCATGCTCGAGCACAAAGGCGCTCTCTTGTTTAAAAACAATGCACACAAGAATTGCTCCTTGTTTTAGTCTGGTTGTGGTTGTGAGTGTGTTTCATCCCATGTGCAGCAGGCACTGTCTGCGTGTAAATTGTCTAAATAAGCTGCCAGATGTGGGGTGTTGTGGCTACCAGGACACAGGCACTCGTTGTGTGGATGCCAGCCTAGCCTTGCGTCCAGCAGCCTAATTGGTATAATTTCCATGATGAGGCTAATCTTTTAAAGACTAACCCTTCTCTCATTTTTTTGGATCTTATTCCTCCGTCTGACAAGCTGACACATTGCTGGTTTGCATCCATAGAAATCATACAACATGTTATTATTATTAATGTGTACCACCACCACTCCCTACCTTTTTCATAGACAAAAATAAATCTGTGATATCTATTTAAGTTAAAGCACAATGCTGTAAACACATCAAGACATCTTAAAGAAGATGAAAAGCAGATCATGAGATTGAAAGAAGCATCACTTCTCAAAGTCAAAGATCAAGTTCTACATTTCAGTGTTGAAGCATGTTTGGACCATATCCATAAAGTGGGGCTGTGTGTGGCTGGTTCATTGAGAATGTGTAGCAAGATTGCCTCCAAATGGAAAGTACTTGAAACTTATAGAGAATATTTTAAGAACCGCTGTAGAGAATGGGCTAGACCAGTGTTTCTCAACTCCAGTCCTCAAGGCCCACTCTCCTGTATGTTTTTAGATGTTTTCGTGCTTTGGCACACCGGATTTGAATGAGATTGACATGGTTCTGCAGAACTTAAAGACCTGCTAAAGAACAAGGAATCAACTAAAACATGCAGGATAGTGGTCCTTGAGGACTGGAGTTGAGAAACACTGGACTAGACAATGGTTTAATGATGATAGTGGCTATCAATGCCAGTCATTTCTCTATAGGACCTGCTTGTAAGCTTTTTAACAGGTTTTTAAATTGGTTATAACAGTAGGGACGGCTTAGTGTTTCCTGAGATGGTGCTTGTTATGAAATGTTAGAAAACATTTGCTAAGAAGCATAGCTGCTTCCTGGCATCTAAGAAAGTTGTGCCTGGATGTGATGGTGTGAGAAACCAGGAATATATCTACATTATAATGGGTTGTGTTGGACATGAAAACCATAGTGGGTTTGTCATGTTATGTCAAGGGCCTTTTAACAGAAACTAAAACTTTTAAAAGGACTTATCTAAAAACTCAAAGTAAGTTTTTCTTTTTGTTATTGCTTTGTCCACCTGAAATCTTTCACCTGTATATGTGTCTAAACATTCTGATGGAAGTTACTTAACTTTTAAACATTTTTCTAAATGATTTTATTGTTGTACACAGCTGACTGTTTACATATTTATGCATCCTCATATTCCTCTTTTTATCCTCCTTTCTTTCCTCTTTTATGTCCACTTGATGCAATTTTGCCCCTATGTTTTCCTTTCTATTATTTTTTTTCTCTCTCCATATTGTCCTCCACCCCCTTTCTCTACCAATACTGTGGCTTACTCTTACACTTCTTGTCCTCCCTCTCTGTATGTATGTGCGTGGCGCCCGGCAGCCAGTGAAAGCGTGTTACTGCAGCAGCTCTTCCAGTCCAAGCTGACTCAGACTGGTTCTCTGGTGCCAGCAGCCCAGGGCCACATAGGGCTGAGAGGGACTAAAGCTGCCTTGTTGTTCCAAAAGATGCCATCAGCATCCTCTGTCAATGCCACTTCTGTCCCACAACAGCCTCGGAGGTACCATGATCT
The DNA here is from genome assembly GCA_031762495.1 of Anablepsoides rubrolineatus. Lineage (NCBI taxonomy): Eukaryota > Metazoa > Chordata > Actinopteri > Cyprinodontiformes > Rivulidae > Anablepsoides > Anablepsoides rubrolineatus. The sequence goes on from JARVGW010000136.1 coordinate 16,789,163, forward strand.
CACTAAGGTAAAGCATGTTGTTCACACTGAGAGGCTGCGGTTAATTAATTAAGTAGCTACATTCAACTTGGACTGAGCATCAGCGCTTGACAGACTTTAAAACATTTGATAATACTTCAATTATCTCAGACTAAAAGTGACAAAACCACAAGAACGGTCTGGGCCTATCTATGGAAAAACAGGGACGCTATTTTTAGAAGAAAAAAAATCTAATTTGAGCTACTTCCCACTACGCATCTATATATAAACCTCTGGAAATTGGATATGTTTGTGCACTCATGCAGGAGATAAAAATCCCTCAAGAATGCACACACATGCACATAAAGTTTGGGCTTGCGCACTTGTCCCTAAAACAAATGGCACATATAAAAGTAGTGTTCCAGCACCTTCTTGTTTAATGTCCGTCTATGCATCTCCCTCTTTATATCCCCACCAGTATTAAAAAAAAAAAACACACACACACACAGTGTACTTGTGCACACATGTGCGTAAAAAGCCTTTCTTGTTGTGTAACCTCCTGGAGGTCCAGTCTTCTGTCTCTGTGGCTCATTAACCATGTAGAGCAAAGGCTTATATAAGGCCCTCTTTCAGCTCCCTGATCTGTCCCAGCAGCCTTATGCAGAAACATTAAATATGTTTGCTGAGCTGCTGAGTAAGACTGTAAATTTAGCATTATGGCATAGTAAATGTCACGGGTCTTGTTAAGCTTTAAAGCATAAAAGTCATAACTGGGACTAAATCCTGTGGCGGGGCTATTTACTGTAATTGCAAACATGCCATCAAAGACACCATCATCATCATGTTTTGGGCTCTATTTAAGACCAGACAATCAAATTTAATGATATTACTGTTTTTCATAATGCTATATGCTCCTTACTGGTCACTTGAGACTCAGCTAATACGCTCTTGGTTTTCTCATCTTATTGTCAGATCTTGAAGAAAAAAGGCTCAAGTTCTTTCCTCCAGCGACTCGAGCGTTGTGGGCCCATCACAGTGGGTGTCCAGCTGAGGGTACGGACACTTCCTGTTATCTTTTACGCTCTGATGAATTAAACCAATAGAAAGATTGTGTCAAAAATAAGTCTTTTTTTTTATTATTGCCTGCAAATATAGAGCAGGCGTTCCACCCACCCCCATGTACACGTTTGTCTACCTAGTTTTACCAAAATATTTGATTAAACCACTGAACAGATTTTAATGAAACTGTTAGAAAGTAATCATTTGATGCACATTTACAAGTCAATTCCAAATGGTTGTCACAGCTCAACAACATTAGCCAGCATTAAAACGGCAATAACTTTTAATTTTGCAGACACAGCTTTAATTTAATATGATAGTATGAGAGAGCCACTCACAACATGTACTGTAAGTGTTAAGTCACTGTGCAACACCTTATAATAATGTTATGTAAATATTATAATATCTGGGTCAGATCTTTTCTTTAAAGAAAGACCTTGTTTGCTAGGATTTGTTTTATTTTAGTTCTTATCTGAAGTCTCTGCCTTCGTCACAGTAGCACTCAGTCTTTATAAGAATGCACTTCTGAGACGTACGCAGCGATTTCATAACTCTTTTTTTTTTAAAGCAACAATAACATTCAGTTAGCAAAGAGCAGTTCGGGCTGTGCCACTGACGCAAGAAGGCTGAGATGTGTTCCAGAGGAGGAGTACCTTTGGTCTGAATGAAACCACTGTGTTGTACAATCAGAGTTGTGGACTTGCGGTCGACGAGCCCCCTCAGGGAATGGCAGTGAGGGAGAGAGTGGGCTGAAGAATGATGCTGTACCAAGCCAAACATGAAGCCCGCCACATGAATGAATGAAGGAATGAATGAATGAACAATGAACAACAGCTACTGTGATTTGTGTGCATGTTTTCAAGAGGAGATGGCATTGTGGGAGCTTGTAAAACGGAGGCACTGAGTATTGTACCTGAGGCTCTGCTGCAGACTGATGTCAGATGTGGGTGTGGCAGAAAGCACAGATATTAGTGTTTACGCACATGCATCCATGTGACCTTGAATGCGGAATATTTTTGAATTGAGGCTTTGAAGAAAAGCTCTTTCGCACTTTCTCAGAAAAGTAAAGACTTTGTGTTCTTGATTCCTTCAAAGGCAAGACACACACCCAGAAGTCAGAACACTTTGCCACAAACACAGTGTCATCCTAATAAAAAGACATCAGGAAAAACATTACTGCTTCCCAGTAAAGCTAGCCACAGAGTTCTTCTGACCTCACACACTAATGAATGTTCACAACAGCTTGTTGTTTATCATTAAAACCATCTTTGAGATCTTTTGAAGTGGGAATAATTAATAATTTCCAGTTTGTTGTAGCTGTCTCTGTGAATGACTTCAGTTTAGAGAAATAGAGCTTTATTACAACCAAAGTGGATTTCAGCCATCTTACCACAGCACCAATCTTAAAACAGTCATGTGGACAGTATTCTACAGAGCTGTAAAACTATATTCACCCTGTCACAGATCTCTTCTGTTAGTTAAAAATCTGCTGAGTAATTACAAAATCCAATTTCTAACTGATAATTTCATTTATGAAGATATAAAAGCTATTTACACTAATATGGCCCCAGGTGAAAAAATAATTGCCCCCTAAAACAAATAACTGGTTGTGCCACCCTTGGGAACAACTGCAGTCAAGCATTTATACTAAATGACAATGAAGTTTTTCACTTGGCTTTCTGCTGCAGTGCTTCAGAAAATTGCCCTGTGTGCTTGAACTTAAAGAGGACATATCATGTCATGCTAAATCCACTTTTTTAGCTGTTAAATGCATTTTGTACTTGGAGTCTATATGAGTGCAAAAAAGTTGAATTTAGTCTCTCTCAGTGCTGTATAGATGCATACATCTGTCTGGGTTATATTTTTCAACCCTTTCAGTTTTCCCTAACTTCTATGATGTTTTCTGAACTGTTAAGTCAGAGTTTTTGTGACGGAGCTGCTAAATAAGTTCTGAACTTACCAACTAGAATTTGTTCTTCATCCTCCTCTCACTCTTAATCAGACTCTGGCTCCAACATGTAAGGGTGGATTGACATATTTTAATTATTTGTAAATAAAATGTCTCTGTGCCATTATATAGTTGTAAACCCCCCTCCCCAAACTAGAATGGACCACTCTGGAAGCTGGAGGGCATCCAGGTGTGACGTGTCTCATTTATATTTATAGAGACAGCCTGAAAGTAAGTTGATCTGAGTCTTACCTCAGAAAAGGGCTGAAAGTGGGGCTTGTGGAGTTACAATAAAGATGAATTCAGATTCAAGCATTGCAGTTCCACTTTACATAGACTCCAACTGAATGATTTAAATGTAGAAAACATTTTAAAAGCATGGTATGTTTACTTTAAGGTCACAGACAGTTGGCATGATTTTCTGCTAGAAAGCAGAATTCATGGTATCATCATTAATGGCATGTCATCAAGGTCTTAAAGCAGCAAACAGCCTGTGACCATCACACTACCATTATTACATTTGACTGTATAATGTTTTTTTTTTTTTAATGCAGTGTTTGTTTGGTCGATCGGCCAGCCGCTCCTGAAAGGTTTTACCACTTGCGCTGTGTTTTCTTCATTTGTGTATGATGTCTCTGTTTAAGTGGTTTCTTAATTCTAGAAGTCTGGCAGTAATCAAGCCTGGGTGTGGCTGGTGAAACTGAACCCAGTGAGAAAAAAAAATATCTCAAAGTTAATTCAAGATTTAACAAGGGTGGCAATTACATTTTCACATGAAGCCAGGTTGGTTTGAATAGCTTCTTTTTTTCTTGATAGATTAAATTATCAATTGAAAACTGCAGTTTGTATTTATTCAGGTTATTTTTGTCAGATGAGAAAATTTGAAATGAAACAATTAGATGTGGTAAAAAAAAAAGGCATTTTTGTAAGGAGGCAAACACAGCATTATTATTTTGAGGTTCACTTGAAGTGCTACAGATAAGTGCTGCTGCTCTTGTTGGGTTATAAATATATAGAGAGCTTTTGTAAATATACGAGGGATGCAAAAGATAACTTATCAGAGCTCTATTTTTAAAGATGTGAACTATCCTTTTAAAGACTGTCTCTTCTCTTCCAGAACTCACTGTCAGAGATGATGAGTAAGCTGCAGAACTGCACCCCTCACTTTGTGGAGTGCGTGCGCCCCAACTCCAGCGGTCAGCCTGACACGTTTGACAGCTTCCATGTGTCCACCCAGCTGCAGTACATCGGCGTGCTTGATATGGTGCACGTGATTCGTTACGGATACCCCGTCCGCATGTCCTTCTCCAGCTTCCTCAGCAGGTCAGTGTCAGAGCCTGTTGTGTGATAAAAGCTTCATCGTCTGAGGGCACTGTGCTACATCAGCACGCCATTTCATTCTCCCTGCCCAGAAAGGTTTTAAAGATGATAAATTGCTCTTCTTCATGTCTTTGTCTCTTTGTCTGCCTCTCATTCCGCTCCCAGCAGGTCACTGCGGTCTCTGTCATGTTAAACATGACATGTCCAGCAGGTCAGAGTAAGCTGAAACTTAAACAGTCAGGCTCACTTGAGTGTTTTTGGTTGGTTTTCTTACAGAACCACACTCAGATGCACATAAAGGGAAATCAGAGGAACCCTTTTGTTCGAGGTGTAGTTTGACTCAAATAGTCAATTTCTGACTATTCTAGAAAACCACTGTTGATGAATGTCACTGAAACATTTCCTAAGTCAGTCTGACACAGACATTAACCAGCCAGTTGTCTGTAAGGTCACTTTGTCCTGCATCTGGGTTTTTGAAATGCTTACTCCCACTACTTTTTGAAAACTCTCACTGCTCCTGCCTCCCAGGCAAGAAAGGTAGACACTTGTACCACACAATTATTATTTTTAATCTCTTTGTGTCTGGTTTTCTTAATTGATATTTTGAATAAAAGAGAATAATATGAGTCATTAAACCTTTTTTATTTCCTCTCAAAACGTACCTGTTTCTTACATCATCTTGTGATTCCTAGAATGCAGCCAACAAAACTCATGACAGATGTTTGCTGTAAATTTGTCTCTTCTGCTCTCTCTCCCTCCAGCCCATTCTCTTTTTGAAAATAAAAGGATTAATGTGAGCATTCATGTCAGATAATTAAAGAAGACAAAGCTGATCACAAGACCACTCCCCATCGCACAAAAACTTAAGTCAGAAAAATGTACAAAGCTTTTTTTTTTCTATAACAAACACTATTATTAAGCAAGATTGTTCTTGTCAGAATTAACTAGAAGTAATCAAGTGTATTGTCATTAAAAACAAAGCCTACAGCAAACTCTAGTTTGGTACAGACTTCCTCAGTTAAAGAATAAAAACAGTGAGGACCCATAAGCAAGTCTTAACGAGTTAATGAATTCAAAATGAAGAAAAGTAAAAGCAGCAGTGTATGACGTGCCAGACCTCAGGGAGACACGTGAGCAGAGCTTTAGACACAAGTTTGCAACAAGAAACATTGCCCACAGGAGGAAAAAACTTCAACTTCAACACATTGTTTTGGCAGCAATTGACCTTTTTCTTTAAATTATGAACAAGGCCAAAGCCAATTCAGTCAAATGCATTTAACCTGGTGTAAATCTTAGCTTTGGAAAACTTTTTTCCCCCCAATAGACTCATTTAAAGACCTCATGACATGTTTCTCTTCATTTTTTAAACTGCTGTTTGTGCTGCCTGAACTATTTTTTTTTTTACTTCAAATACACATTTTTCTTTGCTTATTTCCATAAAATCAAGCTTGCAAAACGTTTCTCACAAGTTGGAAGACCAAGTGATAATCAAATGACTTTAACTGTGTTAATCTAACAATTTCAAGTAAATTTCTTCAGATTTTATTCAAACTATGAATTCAGTTATATACAGAAAAAAGTGTCATTAATTTGTGTGTATATACTGTATAAAAATGAAATTCTTGAAAGGCACCAGGAAATATGCACTCATTCAAGAAATGCTAGGTCTTTATTTTTGTTTAATTTTGCCAATAGTGAACATAAATCCTTATTAAAACATTTCTTAAACGCTTGAGAGGAATCCAGTCTGACAGAAACGTTCACATGAGCTGAACTAATTAGTCTTTAATGGTCTAAGGTCAAGGGCACTGAAACCTTACGGGACAGAGAACTTGTGAATGCATTATCCCTTTAATGTTCAAAGAGGGAAAATATACTAACCTTTTTTTTTTCTAACTAACTATTTACATGTTGGTGGTCAAAGGTCAAGAGGCTACATTTGCCATGAGAGTGTTAGGCTGCGTTCCAGTTGTCCTCAGAGGTCGTAGTTTAGTTAGTTCTATTTTTCAACTGGAACGCCCCCTGAAGTCGTAGTTTCGAGTCGAGAGGTCGTTGCAGCCAAACCATACCTGAGCAGCCCGAGCATGCGTCATTTCAACATGAATGCTGCACGCAAGAAACTCTTTACTTTTACTTTTTTTTAGCAGGTCTGTGTTGTTTATTTTGCATTAAGTCAGACGTATTTGTAGTGTTTTATATATAGTGATAGTTAAAATATATGTTTTAACACCGATGTACACTCAAAATACCTCGTAGAGCACTATTTTTGTAAGTTTTATTGTTACAGAGCAAAATAATAGAAACGCCTTTTCCGACGTTTGAAACGCTTTCAGCTCGGAACCGACGTTAGTCCGGCTTCAGAATTTGGAGTTCCAATACAACTGGAACACAGCATAATGGCTCCAAAACATTGCAAGGTGTTGCATTTATCTGACAAGTCCACAAAACCAGATTTAATACAGTAATTACAAGAAAAATTTAAACAAATATGACCATTTGTTTATACTTGTTGTGTTTTGTTTTTCATTACATTTAAAGCCATATAGTAATACAGGAAACAGGGAAAATAAAATGAGACAAAAATGTTTCCAATCAAACCCTTTCCCCCACTGTTATGTCTACGTCTTGTTTTCTGTGTCCATACAGACAGAGTTGTGTGCTCCTGATTACAGCCAGGCTTAATTTAAGTGTCTGCCACTCACAAATACACCATTAATCCCAACTTAAGTGCCGTACATTTCTGTGTCTGTCCTCCACTGGGCTCAGCACAGACAGGGCCAATAAAAGAACAAAGATTCAGCCAAGAAATCTTCTGCGTTGGGGGGTTGGACAACTCTTCCCACAGCTCATTGTCATCTGTTTGTATTCTTTCCTTACATCCTTTTCTTTTTGTCAGAACTCTAAGCTTCCTTCACTTACTTTCAGATCCTATTATGCTTTGCTTCTTTCAGTATTTTCATTGTCTTTTGCAGCCTAATTTCTTATCATGTGCACACACTAATTCTATTTTTTTTCTGTTCTCTTTTGATTCGTCACTTATTTAAAATAGGCCTGGGCCCTTGACTAATCAACAAGACAGCCCAATAAATCAGCAGTTAATCTTGACATTGGTATATATGCTTTCAAACACAAACAGACCACTGTGTACGCACAAATACGTCCACACAATGGAACCACACGGGTCCTTTTCACTATGATATAGAGGCTGCCTGAAGTGAATCACGTTGGTGTCCTGGAAACCAGAGTGTTTTGAGGAAACATAGTTTATTGTTGCTTTTTTTTTATCTTTATGATACAATATTGTAAGTGTTTGTCTCCATCTTTATTTTCTGTAAAATACAGCCAATTGATTTTTTTTTTTCATCCCTCTCTGTGTATTAATTATCACCCGCTGCCATGAAAGGTGGATCTGGGTGTGTTTGTCTGTTAGCAAAGTATGAATTTACCAACTTTCTCAGAATATAAGCATTAGATATACATCTGTGGTCTAGTCCAGTGGTTTCCAACCTTTTTAGACTTGTGTATTCCCTGAGCCATTTTGTCATACCACTAGTACCCTTTGAGTTAAACATAAGGATGATTCTCTAAAACTATAATGTACTACAACTGATTATTAAATGAAAATTATTTATTTAACCCCCTATAACATTTAATTCTCATGCATTTTATTCTTTTTTCAAATCAAATTAAACATAAAGATAAAAATGTTGCCTTGAAAGTGAATAAGTAAATAAACGAATAATTCAATTCAGTTTATTTATATAGCGCCAAGTCAAAACATACGTTGTCTCAGTGCACTGTAAAATACTGTTAAATAAACGAGGTAATGGCAGGTGCAGAAAAACAAATCACATTGTTTTGTCCAAAATACATCAGAAACTCACCCAAATGCACATTCCATGAGATTCCATGTCGTATACTGGATTGCATTTTGTGTTAATTCCATGATTCTGATTGCAATTTCTACATTGCGGAAATCATAGGGCCCTACGTATCTCAGTCCTATTATTTTTTTTTTTACACACCTGGGAAATTTTTCCACGTACTCCCTGTTATATGCTCGTGTACCCCAAAGGGTACTCCAAACCCTGGTTGGGAATCACTGGTCTAGTCAACCTGATTCAAGATGGTCTTAGCAGACACAAAAATGATTTAACCTAAAAAGGTTTTACAGCTGTTTTTTATTTCATTCTTTTTCTCTCTACCATGTTCTAAATATAAAATTCCTAAAAGGTTATTAATGCAAAATAATATTTTAACTACAGGTGTGTTACCTTTTTTTTGTAATTGTTTTGTAGTCATGGTCATAATGATCCTGTGGTCACAGTGAACCATGATAACTCTGTGTAGCCTTTAATTTGTATTAAAGGGGTTGTTCAGTTCCTCAAGTCTACACTAAACCCCTTGGGTCTTGTAAAAATCAAGGAGCATTGATAGTTTTCATATCCTCATAGGGGAGGTCACGGGTTTACAGAGTTCCTTTTGTGTTTTATGGGTGAGGGGTGTGGAGTGTGTGTGTGTGTGTGGTGGGGGGGGAAGCAGTGTAAGCTGTCTGCTGAACTGGTATTACCATAAGGAGAGAGGGTTAGGTAGAGTTCAGGCAGGGACCCCCACCACCACCCCACCCTTCCATCTGCAAATCAAACACATCCCACATTCACGGAAACTCACTCGCTCACTCAATATTGACAACACAAGTGGTTTATGTTTCCAGCCATCTGCTTCTTATGCTTGCTTCATTGAGTGTGTAGGATCATCAGCTGCTCCTGCTTTTTTGTTGACACCATAAGGAACAAGGACTGACTGACAAAATGCATGTTTAGTTTAGTTTAGTTTAAAATTCCTATATGCAGTTTCTAACTAAAGAATTATAGCAAAGAGAACCCTAATGTAATCTGGTAAAGTCAAAGATAAATGACATAAATATATGTGTGAAATACTGTAACGCGAAAATAGCTATTTCTGTTTCATCAGGAAATGCATCATAATAAATGGCATGACTCATGGAGGGTATGATCAAACAATCCTGACACAGTTTTATTTTTGCTCACATTTCGATTATTTATTTTGATCTGTTCCTATATTAGCACTGAATAAATTATTTATCCACACAGGAAAACCAATGGTGAGAATTCAAAAATAAAAAGTTTCATAAAGTCTTTAAAGTTTGATGTCTACCACATATTGTATGCAGCTCATTATGGAATACAGGGACATTGAGCTATAATGTTAGTAACACATGTTGCTATAAAGGCGAGTCAAAGCATCTCCTTGGAAAAAAGTCTGTTTGGTTTGTATTCAAAATCTGACTTAGGATTGATTGAAATCTGTTTTTGTAGTGCAGTTATAATTTATAAAAATGATAACCTTCAAATGACAGATGATCCAGTGTTTGATCTTTGTGTATAAAGCTAAAGGATTTATGGGTCTGCTGTCTGTCACAAGTTGAACAGTGCAGACAGAAAATTTACAACACACCCACATCAGTATCAGTTTTCACTCCGCAGGCAGCTGCTGCACTTGCACGGCATTTCTATCCACGTGTATGCAGTGAGAACTTTCACAAAAACTGTCTGGTTTGTAAAGTGTTACATAGTTCACAGACTTTTTCTCCTTTTAGTAAAAAGCAAGCCTCGACTAGATCCAGCTGATCAGTCATAGCAACTGTTGCCTGGGACAACACCAACAGGACCAGATGCTCTTTGGCTCCTCGGCCGTACAACCCCACTGACCTTTGGGTCCATTGTTTGCAGAAGGAGACAGTCGCTATGTCTCAATGAAATTTCTCAACTCAGCATGTTTCTCTCTGCAGCTCTAACATCATTTTTTTCTCTATCATCCTCAGATATAAAGATCTTGTGATCCCAACTTTGGGAGACAAGAAGAAATTGTCAACAGAGGAGAAGTGTCGCTTAGTGCTTCAGCAATCAAAACTCCAAGGATGGCAGGTGTGTTTGTGTGCATGCCTTGGACTTTTCTTTTTTGTCTTCATCGATAACAAAAGATTTGCCAGATGACTTCATCTCTGACCCCTGTGTTTGAAAGGTCTCATGGAATCTTGACAGCTTGTTCCAGCTGCCCCAGCCTCATCTTAATTACACACACACACACACACACACACACACACACACACACACGCACGCACACACAGAAGCATAAACCTCTCCACCCCTCTCTCTATGTTCTGTCTGCTAGACTGCTGTTGTGTCTGAATGTGTGACCTGTGGGGTCACACACACTCCCCCACAATGCCCTGCAGACGATGTTCATGAACCTCTGTTTCACAAACAGACACACACACACACACAAGCTCTGCACACGGCTGGCATTTCATTAAATAGTCTGATCAGTAAAAATATGTCACCCTCACAGATCTTTGCACCTTGTATAGATTGACCCTTAAGTCCTGGGAGTAAAAGCTTTGCCAGTATGCAAATTTGGAGGCTATTCACACTTTCCTCCCACCTATTATCATAAATTATTGCTGCATCAGTGCTTGTCCATCAATAAATTGCCATTTGTGTGAGTTTTTAAACAGAAAACAGCTTCACAGGGTTTACTCCTCACTTATTGATGCTGTAATGCGTGTAAGCGAGAATCTCAAATGTAGTATGTGTGTGTTGTGTGTGTGTAGATGGGCCGTAGTAAAGTGTTTCTGAGATACTGGCAGGCCGACCAGCTCAGTGATCGCTGCTACCAGCTTCACAAAAAGATTATCACCTGTCAAAAAGGTAACATCCAAATAACAAGATACACGTAACAATCCTGCTCCTGAATACCACTTCAGTTGGTGTCTGACACATTTTATTTGATCTTTTCATCTTTCTTTCCAATGATTTAGTGGTGCGTGGTTGGTTGGCCAGACAACGAGTCAATCACAGGTTGTCATTGCAGCACAAAGAGAAGGGCAGCGTGCAGCGTTTCCTGCAGGGAGCAGAAGACATGGGGCTCCGAACCTACGACCAGCTGGTCATCCAAAATGCATCTGACATCGCACGAGAGAGTGACCGTCTGCGTGGCCATTGCCTGCTCGTCACCCTCAGCAGCAGCCCACCTCTTGGTGAGAGGCCTGAGCCAGTGGGCAAAGAGGAGGATCAGCCGGTCAGGAGGTACATCAGCAAACACAAAGTACACATCATAGATTGCTTATTTTAAAGACTAAAGGTCTTGGAAATTGAATCTGAGATTTAAAACGTGTGAACAGAATATGGTATACACTCAACATTTGAAAAATGGTTTATGATGTATACTTTTGACCTTTCTTCTCATTTTAATCAAATTTTAGCAAAGTCTAATCTAGATAGATAGATAGATAGATAGATAGATGAATGAATGTCAGGCTACAACTGTAATTCAACAACTTGCCTAAAACTTAAATCAAAATTTACAGAAAAAACGCTAATATGATAACTAATAAAGGACAGTTAATTTACTTCAATAAGCACATAAAATATATATATTAACAGGTACATTTTTAAAAGATGTGTAAATGTTAAATCTTATGGTAAACTCATATTCTTAGGTTAATAAAATAGTTTGAATCTATCATCTTTTGCTTTGGTATTTCAGTATTGGTATTATTGTTGTGGAGACTGTGGTTGAGTTGTTAGAGGAGTCATTCCTCAAATTCGAGAGTTGGTGGTTCGATTCCCCCGCTATTCAGTCACATGTCAAAGTGTCCCTGGACACGACGCTGAACCCCCACTGCCTCTGATGTGTTTCCCCATCAGTGTAGAAGTGTAATTTAAAGCACTGATAAGTCTCTATAGATTGATTTACCTGTATTAGCTTTGTAGAAAGATCTAGTAGAGAGCTTAATGAATGAGTGAGTGTGAATGGGTAAATGAAGGCACAGATTGTAGTGTAAAGTGCTTCGTGTAACCTGGCTGGATAGAAAGGTGCTGTTTATACAGTTCATTTACCATCCTATTTGTTTTTACATTTTATAGACAAACTGACTAAGAAATTTGAATATTAGAAAAATACCATGCAGGTAAATCTGGTAGCTCTAACTGATCAAAAACAATCATTAGGTGCAGCTCAGTTGTAGTTTATTTTAGAATATTGTAAATAATCAAAATCAGATTTTCACAAGAATAGTGCCTCTAATAGGAGCCACAGTTTGTTTCATAATTTCTTAATGTGATGACTTTATAAGTGACGGCAGAGTAACAAACTTTCTGCAGTCTGTCAGTCACAAGATTAATTATTGTATGAAGAAATCATTTACCTCCCTAACCATGTTTGTGTGTGTAATCATGTCTATCTGTGTGTATGTGTGCCAACATGTGCCCAGCAGGTGTTCTGTGATTAATGATGTCATTCTATACCTGTGCGCTCAAGACTTTTAATTGTAATCTTCATGATGGATGGCCAGATAATGAGCTGCGTTATCAGATTGTATAGTATTGCACCTATGGAACACTACTCCAGTCAACACGTCGCCTCAGTTTAATATAGCAAATTACCCCAGAGGAAACAGAATTAACCCAAAGGGCTTGTGCTAAGGTAATAAAGTAGATGCACACATTACAAGGAGCAGAACCCTAAAGGAAGGATATATATATATATATATATATATATATATGGACAATATAATGGACTATATATATATATATATCACACATATACATACACACACACACTGCCTCATTTAGCACTTTTTTTTGGCATGAAACTTTAAGCAAGCATAAAAAGTGACTACTTTTAATAGATCATAATATTACAGATGTTAATCATTTGTTTTTCCATTAGCTATTCGTTTTTTTGTCTGTTTCCAGAATGGTGGAGAAAAACGGAAAAGCCCACGAGTGCCCGGCAAACTGCGGCACTCGAGTTATTCGCCACTATCGCTCCAGTTCAGTGCCCATTCCCCTCGCTATGGAGAATGTGGTCCACTTCTCTGCTAGTTCCCTTGTCAAACCGGCCTTGCAGCAGGCGGCCCAAACCAGTGAGGATGGGGCAGGCAGCGGAAACCTTTCCTCGCCTCGGAAGCAGCCACCTCCCAAACCAAAGAGGGACCCCAACACCCGCCTGAGTGCATCCTATGAAGTAGTCAGTGCTGGGTTGACGATGGCTGTCAAAGAGAGCTCCACACCAGAAGGGTACATATCCCCGACTGGAAGTCCCCCTAAATCCCAGCTCTCCCCAAATGACCCGGCAGGTATATATTTTATGTCTTTTTGCTTTATACATTTTTTGATTTCTTCTGCATAAGTTACTTAACTTGATCTTTCCACAGCCTCTTCCAAACCTCGTCCCCACAGTGATGACTATACGACAATGAGAAAGGTACCACCACCGAAACCTAAGCGCAGCCCCAACACTAAGCTGACAGGCTCGTATGAGGAGATTAACGCTGTAGCACCCCAGCTCCACCAGCTGCGGCCTGCTGATGTAAAGCTGGCCTTGCTTTCCCGGGGTGGGGGATTTGGAGGCCTAATGCACAGAGCAGCCTCTATAGATGCTCCACAAGGGGTAGCGTTAAGCTTATTCAAAGGACACGATGAAGAGGACATATACATTGAGATGTTAGGTTCTCAGCAGCGTGCTCGGAGCCTCCAGGAGCCCCCTGATAGCCCAGAGCAGGTGGACTCCGAAGCTGTCTATGAGGAAATGAAGTATCTCCCTCCTGAAGAAGGTGGAACACAGCCCACAGCAGCGACGAAGGCAGCCAAGCTGCAGGCTCTAACCCTGGGCCTGGTGGGATTTGGGATATCTCCTCCAAAAAATGGAGAAGCCAAACAAACATCAGTTGGGGTGAGTGCTGCCATGGACATTGCTCTTACACAGAACAAAACCCAACATGGCAAAGATGGCAGTTGTGACATCCCTGCTCCATTCCCCAACCTGCTCCCCCACCGCCCACCTCTCCTGGTGTTCCCCCCCTCACCTGTCACCTGCTCCCCTGCTTCAGATGAATCACCCTTGACCCCACTCGAAGTGAAGAAGCTGCCCGTGTTTGAGACTAACCTGAACTATGCCACCGGCCCAGACAGCCCCCTGTCTCCACAGTTTGCTCGCCAAAGGGCTGACTCTTCCCCTAGTCTCACTGTCCTTGTACCAGAAAAGAAGTCTACACCTCCACTCACTCCTCCACCTCCACCCCCTCCCCCAAGTGCTCTGCCTCCTCCCTACAGACCCCCATCACACTTCCCCTTCCCACCTGAGGCCAGCTTCCTGACTCGGGCAGCATCTGTCACTGGGAGCTCAGATTCTACCAAATCCTCCTCGCAAAGGGCTGGTGGGGAACCACTGGGGAAGCCCCCTCCCTACTCACCTGTGAAGATGTCTCGTCCCGAGCCACGAAGGGCCCACTCCTGCTCATCGTCCCCCCTGCTTTTTAACCCAGCCAATGGTAGACCACTGACCAGCCCTATGGAAGAACTCAACACTCTGTTCAGCTCCGGACGCAGCCTGTTGAGGAAGCCGACGCCTGGCCGCAAGGCGAGAGAAGGAGGTCTGTAATGTTCATACACATATCAGCAGCCATTTCCACTTCCATTAAGCCTCTGCCTTATCTTTGAATCATTATGGGAAGATTAGTTACAAGCACAAATAACCTAGATGAATAACAGGTCACCATATATTCATGTTAGTGTGTGTATGTAGATCATTTGGAAGATAACCACTGATTCTTGTGTACAGTACAATGTCCAATAAATTATATGTCAGGAAATTAGTATTTTTGTGAATATGCAAATTTTAATGCAGCAACGTATTCCTTGAATAAGTAATAAACTCATACAGTGACTTACAAGAGAGTACACCACTTTAATATCTACAAAACTGTCTTCTTTTTATTTAAATCTCATAATAACCTTATTGACAAAGCAGCACTAACCCATTATATTCAGCAACATGTCCTTCAGCTTCTGCTGCTGCTTTTTACCATGTTCAGTAATGAACTATGACGTTTAACTCAAGATTGTAACTTGTACTTAAATGTCATTTTTTTGAATTATGCTCAATGACTCAAAACACCCAGGTTTCCTGCCAGTCTCTATCCTCAAAATCTAATATGGCTGTCATGGTGATTCAAGGAGATTTTGTTGTCATTTCCATTATGTATTAAGCATGAGGTGAAACAAAATGACATACTCACGGTCCAATTAACCCCAAGAACAATATCTTAGAGAAACATTTGCCCTCTGTCAGATGCACTCTGCTCCACCACACTGATGTTCATAGGAGAGCCTGAGCCTGTGGTCCATTGTCACTGTTCTTGTAGCCAAACCTCCCATTAAATTAAAACGTTTAATTTGACTATATGGCACCCGCTTAAAGCGGGAGATGTTGACAGTGTAACATCACGCTTCCATCTTGAAAACAGCTGCTGTAATAAACTGGTTGTTTTCACTTCTGTTTGTCTCTCACTTTAACAGTCACTCATAATACTTTCCAGTCTCTATTAGTGTCTATTAGCAATGTTACCAATGTTTAAATGCATAAAAAGCAAAGAAATATATTGTCTTTGGGTTATATAGCTGATAGTAGTTAGCCACGTCACTGAGCACAAATGATGATTTTCCAACTTGAAACTGGGGCACTCTTGAGTATGAAGTCATTCTCAGATTAGAGTTCTGACTTCAGAGATAAATGTAACCCACCATTAGTCTCAGGCTGCAGTTTGAGTTTGTTTTTGCAGGGTTACTGTGTGAGGTACTTTAGTGAGTAGCATGCAGGGCAGAACATGTTGGGAAAGTAGGGCAAAGTAAGTTGAGGGCCATCAGGTCGAAACATTCCAATTTAAAAAGTGATGACGTTGAAGCAATCATGTGATGGTAAATATTGTGTTGTTATAACAAACATGAGGAAAAAATAGAAACTCTTCTCTCCTACTATTTTTTTTTTGTCCTGGTATCTGTTTCTTCAGTGTATGACTTGTGGCTTGATTAATAATACATGAGCAGTAGAACGATGAGGATTAGGCATCAAATATTTAACAGCTCACTCATGTTCTACTGAAGGGACTGTGAATGCTCTGCAGCAGTGAAGGGTATGGCTTGGACAACTATTTGGAAGACAATAATATAATTTTTTTAACTACTGTCAAATCAGTGGTAGCATTGCTGTAAGTAATCAGTCATCTTTCTTGAGCCTTATTAAGGAAGCTTCATTTGTGTAACAAACCATTGTGTCATACTTCTATAATTGTAAATAAATCCAGGCAGCAGCGAGCTCAACACCTTATAAGACGCTGTATGCAACCATGTGCGTTTGCTGACGCATTTGCCTCACATCACGTCTTGCAGTTGACTCTTGGTCAGCACCTGGACCTGAGCAGGAAAAGCACTGGCATCATGGAAAATAGTGTGTGTGACAGGGGGAGCCAGGCCACGAGGTATTTTGAGCAGGCAGACCACAGCGGTCCTCTTAGATCTCAACGCACAGGGATGCCTTTGGGCTTAACAGGACAACCCACTTCCGTTCCCTCCTGGCAGTTAAATGACTGAATGTGATACCCAACTCTGGGGGAGTGGCCGGGGGTTACAGTTGCTATTCCAGACTTCTCTGTAAAGAGCAGCTGACTCTCCAGGCCCTGCCATCCTTGCTTACCTTTGAGTATGAGAAAAGCACAAAAATGCATGAGAAAATCATTTAAAAATGCTAATTTTAAAAGCAGATAGGATTTGACTCTAATTTTTTTTTTATCAGACGTTTGTTGCGGACTGTCCTTCTCAAACACAAACCTTTACCCTATGATGTAGTAGAATTTTGTTATATTTAGGTATCATGTGACTGTAGTGGGACCAACAGGCACAAATTCTTCTTGAGACAGCTGCTGATGAATTACTGCTCAAACTGTCACACACACATGTAACTAGAGTCACTTACTCATGCAGTTTGCAAACACATGTGAACCCCAAGAACCGTGCATACCTCACTATCAGCAGGCAAAATGAAAAATCTACACAAATATTGTGCTTCAAGAATATATTTGTTCTATCTTATACATGCTGGTTGTGTCATGTACAGACTTATAGTGTGTGCTTTCTTTTTCTGGACACATTTCTTCCAGGGTTCAATTCTAATATAAATCTGTCAGGGAAAGAAGAAAGTGGCTCCGCACCCACGTCACCTTCTCTGCAGCTGCAAGACAAGAACGCCAACAACCACTCTCTTCACTCCTCGAGCCCTGTTCCTG
Source organism: Anablepsoides rubrolineatus (assembly GCA_031762495.1). NCBI lineage: Eukaryota > Metazoa > Chordata > Actinopteri > Cyprinodontiformes > Rivulidae > Anablepsoides > Anablepsoides rubrolineatus. The sequence goes on from JARVGW010000136.1 coordinate 16,806,595, forward strand.
TAGAGAACGGCAACCAGATCTCCAATGGTAACACCTCAGCACTTAACATTTCACACCCAGACTTTAGATCACGCAGTTTAAAACAGTAATGATGCATGATGATTAGCTACGTACAGTCAAAAGGATGTTTAGTCTGATATTAGTGGTTTTCCCATTTTGTATCCAGGGTCCATGGAAGATGAGACTCACATTAAGTCAAATTCCAGCACCTCTTCCCTGCACAGACACATGGACAGTCATCACACTCAGGTAAGGACACAGGCCTAAATAAACATGCTTTTACATGTTTAATATCTTGTATGATTCAAAACACTTCATATACGGTATAGTATGTGTGTAAAATAATATAAATTTTCCTTTTTGTCCTCTGCACAGTATGTATAATATGTGAAATTTGATGTTTTTCTAACATTGCAGAGAAGGGTAAGGTTACAGGCTTGAATTTATTGCCTCTAAGCACACACAAATAGCTGTGTGTGTGTGTGCACTCGAGTACGCAAGTTTAAATGTGACCTACAACTACTTTAATCATGTAGAGCAAACTATTTTGAGTGACACATCCTGTTTGTAAAATGAGAAACAACTAACCAATGGTATACTTGTCGGAGAGCTTGTTGAAGTAGTGAAAAACCACAGGGTAGACTCTCACCATATGATCCACCCAGTGTGAGGTGCAAAGAAAGAGCTCGTCACAAATGAGAGATACAAGGTTTGATATGACTTATCACATGCTGTACTTTTACTTGAACATCTTTCTTTCATCTGGAGAGATCCAAATCAAATTTTTTCTTCATCTGAACCTCGTCAGAAAATTGGTTGTTAATAAAAGATTTAACCACAAATAAGCATATACACATTAAAGCCATAACATTCTGTGAGTGCACTTCTTCCACTAGGTCTTCAGCTGTTTGTATTTTTTGTGAATTTGTTTTCTTGTTTACTTATTTCTGTTGGAGGTAAACTGCATGAAAACATTTTTTTGAGAACCAGTTTCAGCAAGTGGGGACTGCATCGTCAAAGACAAAGACTGTTGCCCAGTTTACAGCGATCCTTTATGGCACCATTCAGATGAGCATTTGAGTTCTTATTGAGTTTGGTCTCATGGGCTGCTGGACCTTGGTGGTCATCACTCCGGTCTCATCATGCTGACGCTGCAGGTTTGAGCCCAGTTTGCATCAGGACATGCATCTGGCATAAAACAAGTTCCATTTAGTTTGATTTACAAAAACAAGTTTAATTTATATACAGGGGTTAGACAATGAAACTGAAACACCTGTCATTTTAGTGTGGGAGGTTTCATGGACCAGCCTGGTGGCCAAGCTTCATTAATTGCACACTTACACCAAGAAGGACGAACCACATCTAACAGGATTAACTGTGGATGCAAGAGGAAGCTGTTATGGTCTAAAACCAGGTGTTTCAGTTTCATTGTCTAACCCCTGTATATATTTTATTACTTTAGCTGCTATATGTTTAAAGACTTGCCACAGTGAGCAAACTTGCTCAAACAATTTGGCAATTGTTTTGCTATAGATATCCATCCTGATGCAACCTGGGCTCAAATCTGCAGCAACTCAAAAAACAAAAGCAATTTATAAATGTTTTTTTTTTATCAGTAGTCATTGCTTAGATAATAAGCTGACATGAATATCATCCCATTTATTTCACTTTAATTCAGTTAATATTCAGTTCAGCAATTAACTCCAAAATGTATCTCACGGCACCATACAGAGCAAAAAACTATCAAAATCATGAATCTAATTCAGATCCCAGTTCAAATCTACAGGGTGAGTCAAAAGTCACAGGACACCCTTGTGTTTTGATCTAATATGACAACAGTCAAGATGGTGGCCTTAAAGACAGACCATTTTTCAGATGGTCAGATGTCATTTTTCCTTTCCTTTTTTTGGGGGGGGCTTTTAACTCAAAAAGGTGTACTGTGACTTTTGACTCACCCTGTAGTTATAGTCAATTAAATTCCTATACAGTAAATCCACATGTACATTATGCAAAGTCAGTTAGTAAAAATGCAGCCGTTTCCATCAAATATTCACTTAATCTGCATTTAAAATGAGTAAGAGTCCATCCATCTGCTTCTCTCGAATATTTTTGGAAAAGTTTAGCTAGAACATGGAAAACAAGGAAAGTTTACTTTGAACCGCCCCAACAGACCCACAGGTTCAGCCACAGGATCTTATTGCTGCGGAGCCCAAGACGTCACTAACGTGCATCTGTTTCCACTGAAGTCCACTGCTCTGCTTCAACACAACTTTGGTTTCATCTGGAAACCATTTTCTTAGGTTCTGTGGATAAAAGTTAAAAGATAAAGGTGTTCAAAACTGTCAGTGCCACCGTAATGAGTTTTCCGGGACATTCTGGTCTGTGCTTTAATAAAGTTTCATCACAGAAAATCTAATTGAGGTTCAAGCCAGACTGTATTTGTAAAGAGATTGCCACTGTCATTGGTGCTTTGGGCAATAGAATAATCAAGGGACATTTTGTTCCACTTTCAGATGAGGATATGCACTGTGTTCCCTCTTTGACCACCTCTGGTTGATAAAATGTTCCCAGCCTTGCTTTCACAACCAGCATATTTTCACTTTACGCTCTGTTTTAAATCTTATGAAGAACGTGTCGAGTCTAAAGCATATTCCAGCTGCCAACGGCATCCTCATCCTCTTTTATTCTGATATGCTTCTTAATCTGTTTTCCTCGTTTATTTTCCAGAGGGGCCATCTCAACTTTTCTCCATTTGGTGCAGGGGCTGCCCTCTAAAACAGAGAGGTCAGGGGGCTGGAAGTACTTTTAACATATAGGGATGTGGTGAGTGTATGTCATTGCCATACCTTTCTCCATCCTTATAGCAGTGTTTTGTCCAAGAAACAGTGTACTATTATGAGGCCTGAAGTAGGGCTGCACAATATATCGCAAATTTATCGTCATCGTGATAACAACCTGTGCAATAGGCATATCGCAAAAAATGCAGAAATTGCAATAAATGGTTGGCTTTAATGTTTGCTTTGTCAGCATCAATCTGATAAACAAAATGGACCAGAGATACCACATCTAATCATAAATCTCTCCGTCATGTTGTAATGGAAATGATGTGTTAGTTGTTTTTGGCCATCAGCAATGCATAAATAAATATTTTTTCATTTATTGCAAGTCATATCGTCATCGCAATATTAAGCACTGTTATTGCATATTGCAGGTTTTTCTGATATTGTGCAGCCCTAGCCTGAAGCTTTACAATCCTACCAGTTGTTTTTTTTAAATTGGTATTTTTTGAGGCATCGTTACTGACTTATCTACTGACAACGGTGGCCAAGAAGAACTATTAGTTATGGATATTTAGAATTGTTATAATCAAGTCAAAGGGGAAACAAATAAATGTTTGGATCAACATTCCTGCCAGATGGATTAAAATGTGAAAATCACTGTATAAAGATAAAAAAAAATAAACACTGCTTTTATCAGACTTCTTCTTCAGTGTATCTGCTTGTTGTTTACCATACTTGTCAAATAAAGCTTGTTAATGCATGCTCCATTTCTACTTTTTGATTTCTTTAAAAAACCTGCAAGTTTTGGAAGACTTTCTTGATCTGTTAACCACCATATTTTATGTGGATGGTAATTAGTTTGATGCATTTCTTTGTTTGATAAATACTAACAAACACACGAAGGAGTGTGAGTTTTGCTGATCGGAGACATTGAAAGTCAAGCTGCAGGTTTTTTTTTTTGTAACTCATCTGCTAAAATGTTATGTTGCTGATCATTTAACTCACCTTTTAAACTCTTTCCAAGCTGTTTTCCCAAAATCATTGTCCCTGTAATTAAAAAACAAGCAAAATCCACATATGTGGAATGACTGACATTTTGAAATTGTACCCACAGTCATATGGTTTCAGTAACTGGAAAGAGGGGGGGCATGTCTGTAATCCACTGTAGGCAAAGTCAGAAAAAAGTAGCAACACATTCACACTTTAGACACGTGAAGCCTGCAAAGTTTTTTCCACGAATCCAGTCTTATCTTCTTGCTGTGTTTGATATCATCACTGCAAAAAAAGTGTTGCAGAGAAACTGTTGCCACTAAGATGAAAGAGACACACTGTCATCATGGCCTTTCATGTTGAAGCGGTTTCATTATCATGAGTTTGTTCAATGCTATGGAATTCATGTGGGCCAGAATGGGTTGGCATTAGCTTCATTCCAGCTTTTGGATTTTTATAACTAATAAGATAAATAAAAGGATGCTGGAAGATGAAGAGGGCAGCCCTTTGAGGAGGAATACTGTTTTTTTTCCTGTAGTAAGTAGAAAAAAGCAGTCCAGAGTTATTATATAACAAATTGACTGACAGTTGAATGACTGACGAGCACAAAGATTGATAGTTTTGTTTATCCAGTTAGACAAAGGAGATGACATTTAAAGCAGGAGCCCTCACATGTTTACTTCTCAGAAACATTGTGGCAAGCTGCCTCTCATTCTTTAAGTGTGTGAGAACGGCAGACAGAGAGGTACTTTATGCCTCTTCATCAATCTTTTTATCACAGAAATCTTTGAAAAGCTTGCACGTTGAACATAAATAGCAAGAAGTCTTTTTCCTTTCAAATTTGACTCTGTTCTCCTTCATCAACATGAGGGAAATAATTCCAGCAACCCAAACTGTTCAGTGAAAAATAGTTGGAACAATAATTTTCTTATTAGTTTTTTTCACAAATGGGAAAATAAATAAGCAAATTAAACTAAAAGTCAAATGAAAAAAACTCTAGTTTTAACTTACTGATGTGTCACCATTGCTGTGTCCATTATACTGTCTCTGCATGACTTACTTTGACTCTACTCCGGTTTACACGGTCCAGGTGATCTTTAATATAACCTGAGTGCCACTTTGATGCGGGCAAAGTTATTGTAGCGTGACTGCCCTGTGACATTATTTTTTTATTCAAGGCAAATAACACAGCAATGAGTGCATAAAAATAAATTAATTTAAATAAATAAAAGTCATAAAACATAGACCATCCTCTGCCACTGTTTCCAAAAAAATACATTTGTATTTTGGGTTTACGTGCTACCAATTAAAAAAAAATACACACACATAATTATACAAGATAAAATGGATTATTGTGAAGGAGATGCTCTCAATATGGCCAATCAATGACCTGCAGTCTGCTGACATCAAATCTCCCTCAACTTGGCTCACTTGTTCAAGTAGGTCCTAAAAAATGAGCCAGAAGCAGGTGGGATCACTCAATGGAAATTGAGTTTTAAGAAATTTGATTTAACGTCTTTTAACATCTTAAAGTCTTAGGTTATACACTATGACTTCAGGAACATTCAATATGACTGTTAATCATTTTACTACATTGCTCTAATATTGTTTCCATGCTATTACAATTTAATGTTCATAAGGATAAGAACATCATTCAGTCAATGTGGCATGTTAAGATTTCTGAGATTGTTGGTGTTTCTAGGAAAGTCTTGTTCACCAAATAAGGACTTCATGACACTTTAGAAAATCTGATCCAGAATTTTTGTTGCGTCCAAAACCAGATGTGTTACATTTTAGAAACAAAATCTAAAATAACTGAAGAAAGAAAGGAATCTAATTTTATGGTTTTGAGGGAATGTGAACTCACAGTCCAGATACAGCAGGTTTTATTTTATACTAAGACATTACATTGTGTCAAAAGTTATAAAGTTTTAATTGTGTGCAATTTATAAACCCTACGTCTTATCTTATGCTGACATTTTGAAGAGGATTGTTCAAATGTTCTACAATAACGATAATAAAACATAAATCTTGCACTACTAACAGTCAAAACTGTATCTGTTTCCTATTGTGAGTTTGTGTGTGTGTATATGTGTGTGTGTTCATGTAAAGTCATGCATTGCAGAAGGACATGGTGTTCCCTCTTGTCTACTGTTCCAGGAGCTGGTGTTCCTGGCTGGCGCCAGCGCAGATCTTGGCAGGGAGGTGTAAATTATGGATTAGATTCTTGAGCATTGTGCTTCTGTAGACAATCAATCTGTGTGTGCGTGGGTGGGTGGCTGAGAGAGGTGTGTGTGTGTGTTTGGGGATGGGGGTCTCTCAGTATATGCATTTGTATGTGTGCTCACAGACATGTAGAGTATTTGATATGTCAGTGTTTGTCGCAGTATGTTGTGATTACATTACGTGTTATAGGTGTAAAAGAGCTTTTGTCTGTGGCTTTGTGACAAAGTTCAGGAAAATAATCCACTGAAAGCACAACAAACTCAGTCAGCTGCTTGTGCAGAGAAAAAAACAGGCAAAAATTAATAAAAAAAATATTCTGAAAGCTGTACAAACAGTCAAGTCTGTATCTCAATGAGTTACTTATTGAAACTATTGAGTCCTTTGATTAAAATATCTTAAATGAACACAAAAAAATACTGGGTCCCCTTTTGTATCTAAAAACTATAGTTTAACACGTTACTGTAAATTAAAAGCAATATATTTTCTTATGCACAATTTTCCTATTATTGTACTGCATGAAAATGTATCGGTTTAAGTGAGCTCTTAATTTATTCTCATTTGCATTTAGTTAATATCACTCCAAAATAAATTATTTGTGAAAATTATACTTTCAATGCTGCTCAGTCTGATTTGTAATGAGGACATGCAAGATAATGATAAGAATCTGACAAAGAAAACAGGATGGATTTATAACAAGAGAGAAAGCAGAGTGGCAAGTAAACAAAAGCACAAAAACTACCAAAATAAAGCAGAACGTAAGCAGACAAAACAAGAAACATTAAGGGTTGCTGGACACAGAAAGTAAACTAAGAGTACAGACAACAACAAGCAATGACCCCACATGTGAGTGGTTAAATAGAACGAGGGCTGATGAGACATGAAGCCAGCTGAGCTGATTGGAAGTGATAACAGGTGAGAGGGGAAAAGTACTGCCGAGCTGGCTGAGGGTAAACAGAGAATGTGGCACAGGGAACAGATAGGCTGAGGTCACAACAAGACAACCAAAACATCAGGACTCTGAGAAAACACAGAGATCCTGACAAAACAGACAAGTATGAGAAGTAACCAAAATGAACAAAGAAACAAAAATCTTAATTAACTCCACATCGTCTGCAAAATCCCAAACTCGTTAGTTTCTAATGTGACCCATTATCAGCTGAGGAAAAGTGAAAATCCCCTCTAATTGATTCACACACACTGGGTTGTGTATGAATGATGACGTTTGGGTGTGCTGCTCTGTAATCAGTAGATCTTCATGAAAAAAACAGACAAAAGATCTGTTCAGTTCTGTTTTATCTCTAAGATTAAAATAAATGCAAATTTCCATTCTCACTTATCAGTCATTGCTTCATCACGCCATCGGTGCAATAAAATATGTATTCCACGTGTGATTTGTTTGTTCATGAGCTCCATTTCATCCTTCTCCTCCTCATTTTTAACCCCCTCTCCCCCCTTTCTGCTTCAGGTGTTCCAGCGACTACATCTGTCCAACAGGGATGAGAGTGCCGCCCTCAGGGAGCTTCTGCGCTGGCGGCAAGTGCAGTGTGAGGGGCGGAGCGACTGCAAACGCCGCCCGCCTCAGTCTTCACCCCTGTCCCCCACGCTGGTCTGGACCAAAAGGAAAGCCTCTCCATGACAGGAGATGTTACAGAAGTTCCACTCTTCATCCTCATTCACTGGTTTTGGTTTTTTTATATATATTTTTTAACACATCCAACCCTGAGAGCCCACGGGCTGCGCTGAAGCTCCGAGCAAACGTGACCCTGACCACTGGGCTGAGGGTCTTCCCTCTCATTTTTGCACTTAATGTGGAAGATGCTCCAACACAACAACAACTTAAACCCAGCCAACAGGACACTGATGAAAAACAAAAAAAAGATGAATGCATGGTCACATGTTTTATTTAAAAATAGAAGTGTATCAAATTGAATTGTTATGACACGATTTATTTATTTATAGTTTGTCTGAGAAGATTAAAAATAAATGATGTCCATTTATAGGAGGCTGGGTTTAGGACCAGAACAGGTCTCTGTTTCCAGGCCGATCGTGATCCGATGCTGCACGCAAATGAGTTTCCTCCTCACAACGTGGTGCTGAGACATACTTGACTTCTTGTCTTGTGATCTGTGGACTTAAAAAGTTTACAAGCAAACCAACGCCTTTAGTCACCTCCATTTTTTTTTCCTAACATCATGGAGGCTGGCTTAAGTGCAACTGCAGCCATGGCAACAAGCTACCAGGGGTCAGAATAACCTCAGTTGTATCCCAAGATGCACTTCTCTCCCTCCTTGTTACTCCCAGCCTTCAAGAAAACAAAAAAACCCCTTCGGCCAAATTTCAAGCCACTGCACTTACCTTTACTATTTGAACCAGGTAGATAAAGCTGAAATGACAGCCTTCAGCAGGCAGGTATGTAGTTTTTGTTGTGAACATGAGACTATGTGCCAAAGTGAAAAAATCACCACTAAAGTGTAGAAAGTAAAGCATATGTAAAGAAATTTAAAAGAAAAACTGAATTCAGTTGAGCAGTGACTCTGAGAACTGATCAGAAAAACATGTAAATAAAAGAAAAACAAAATGTATTTCTAAAGTAGCAACTAAATTCTCATTGTGTCATTAATTTAGGTGAAGTTGGGTTTTGACATCTTAGGCTGAAGCCCCCTTTTTTTTCTACGCACTCGTGATTTGAGCCAGGAGAGAGATTTATAAGCAGATTTGTTTCAGATGGAAATCTGTTGTTTGTCTCTCTTGTCTGTGTTGGACTCAGATGTGTCCAGGGTGTCCCCCCGCCTCACACTCATACTGCTCCGAAAGGAAAAAGAGGGTAAAGAAACTGAATTAGACTGATTTGTGACTGTTTTTTTTTCTCTGTCCTTATTTATGTTATCTCAAGATAACAAAGCTCATTTTTAGCAGAAGTTTAAAAAAATGTTTGTTTATTTTTCTTGATACCAACAATTTATCTGAAAAGACAAGTTTTGTTTCTGCATAACTGCAAGATAATATTGGCGAGTGAGTGCTTCTCATATTAAACCCAACACTGTCAAGCTGTGTGTTTGTAAATTTGCTGAATGCTCTGAGATGTGACATCTTCTATTTAAATTAGCACGACTGCCCTGATTGCTGATAAAAAAATGAAAATTTTTTTGTGTTTTTTTTATTTAGCAGTATTTTTTTTTTAGTTATCACAAGTAAACAAAGTATTTTGGGTCATGATAACTAAATATTAAGTTGTTATCTTGTGAGAAGAAGCTTAGTTTTCTTAAAATGGTGACACAATCAAGCCAGTATCACTATAAAATGAGATTTGTTATCATGAGATACTTTTTTTCCAAAATAAGGTCATGAAAATGAAATGCTATGTCCTATATCAGCTTGTAAAACAATATTTCTGTGTATTTCACCAGAAATGACTCATTTCACCATTCATACTTCTATATGTCTGACATCTTGTAGTTTGTTTATTCAACAGTTTGACTCATCTGTTTTAAACCATTTTGCAGACAAATTTATGAAAGCAGCCTTTTTATTCAACACCAAGCCATTTATTTAAAGCTACAAACTGACAGTCATGGGAAATTTCCATGTTTCAAATGAATAGAAAAAAAACATAGTTTCAGAATCAAACCAAATCATTTGACATAAAAAATGTTCAATTGAATTTAATTTTGGTTCTGTGATGACCAGTTCCTTTGTACTGGTAGGAAAATAGTACAGAAGACAGACAGAACACCACAAGAACCTAATGTGTAAAGAAGAGTTATATCACATGGGAAACATACTGTAGTTGTCAGTTTGTAAAAAGATCAAAGCAAAACTTTTGCAACACAATGGAAGCAGAAACTTGGTTAATGATTTTAAAATGTTAAAGTTGGATCAAACAGTTTAACATGTGGCTGTCATCAGCTCCACGGCTCTCTTTAGTCTTAGTTTTTTGCTGCTGCTGCTAAGGGAAAAAAAAACTTTAAAGGAAAACTTAAATCAGTAGTTCAAATATTTTGAGGTGGGGTTTTTGTGTGAATATCTTACCTGCTGTAGCTATTTGAATGACTTCAATTAGGAGAAACAAAGTTTGAACTATCTATTAAGCAACCTCAGTTTGTAGACATAAACAGCTGTCTATTTGAAGCCTTTCCACAAACCCCAACTTCAAAAGTTCTGTTCTGTCTTTAAACAGCACTATTTTATTTTATTTTATTTCATTTTATTTTATCAGCCTATGCAAATAATGTGCATCATGTCAAATTAAAGAATCAAACTAAAAAATAGACTAAATAAAATAAAAATAAATAAATAATTGGAAATTATATTTCAAACTGGGCTTAGACTTTGATGTTTCAAGACTCTATCATCACCTAAGTGTAAAAACTGAACATGTTTGTGAGTCTGCTGACATTTTGACACGCTCACACACACACACACACACACACACACACACTTGACTCTATTGTACAGAATTTTCCATGGTGAGCATGTCCTCCACTCACCTCTCCTCCCCTCATTTGACCTTGACACACAGACCTCCTCTCCCCACACCCCTCTGCTGTAGTGGATAAGACCAGCTTTACGGGTGTTTCCATGGCAACGTCAGTGTAAATAGTAACCAGTGTTGTAAGTCTGTTATTCTAGCTGAAGAGCACAGAGACTGAAATGAAAGTGAGAGAATAGGAAGAGGTGTGATGACACCGTCTATATTGAGATTGAGATTTAAGAATGTTTTGGGTTTGATGCAATGACTGAAATAAGAGGTTTATTTTAAAATGTAAATATCTTCTTTTTTTAGAACTGTTTATGGTTATTTATTTTCTTTTGTTAAAGCCCATCTCAACCCTGTTGTTCTGTTCTTTTGATGCAAGCCAGTTGTTTTAAATGTAAACAGTTGTTGACGGCACAATGTTTGTTGACCTCTGTAATGGGCCGGATGTGTTTTGGAGAATCATCTGATCCTTCAAGATCGTCTCAAACCTGTTAGAGCCACAAGTATCAAGAGCTCTGATTGATTTCTCATTACCACTGATCACCTACAATGTGTCTGATTGATTCGGTCGTACAAATTAGCGGCGCCATCGTGAGATAAATCTCACCTTGTCTTTGAAAGAAAAGAAAAGGTGCACGTCGGAAGAAAACATGAATACAGGTGAGATTTATGACTGAATGTATAAACACAAACTTCTATTCCACTACTTTTGCAAACCACTGGATTCCTCTGTAGCTTTGTGGATTATAGCTGGAACTGTTTGTTTCTATAAGAGAAAAAAAACTACTGCCTAATGTGAATCATGTCTTCAGATGCTATGTATGCAGTTTATTTGTGAATAATGGTATTTGCTCCATGACTGACACCTTTTGCATGATAGAGAACTTAGTCAAGTTTTTTTTTAAACTCATGTGTGACAAAGCTAATCCAAACACAGGAGCCAAGATCAAAATGGGGAAGTTGGTCAAAGTCAATAAAGGACGATGTTTATCATTCATGATTGGTCAGGTTAGCTGTGCAGCTTTGTGTGTGCCTACAGGAGGACATATCAGTGCTTGTACCCTGCATGATCAAAACTTCAAGCCTTTTCTGTAACAAGCTTGTGATGAAAAGTTGAAGGCCATCTAATGTGAAGAACTGTTTCAACCTCACTGTGAATCACTGCACTGTCCCCCATTGTGTCCCCTTAATGCTGACTGTCCACCTTAATTCGCTCATCGACATGCAAACCTGGATAAATTGGTTGAGTCTGTCGGAAACAGAACTAAACTCTGGGGTCCTCTCCTCTGAGATCAATCCTCTGGTGCTATAGAGCCAGTGTGAAGTGGCCATTTTCTCATCAAATCTAGTTTTATGGAGTGAACATTTCTGCCCCCAAAATAGAGTTATTTCACTGCCTTTCATGGTGTTATTTGTTTTAGTTGTTTTTTTTATTGTAATTTTTTTTTGTTTAAGAGATTACAATAAAATGCTTTTGTAATCATTTTTTGTACATGGCATACAGTGTATTTTCATTTACATATGTATGTGTTTGTGGGAAAAAGAACAAATTGTGGTATTTCATAAAAAATATGATTCCAATGTTTTATATTACTGTCCATGTACAGCAATAAAGCACAACTGTGTCAATATTTTCTTTATGTGAAAAAGACAATCTTCATCTCAATTTTCTCATTTTAAAATGTACACTCATGCACATCAAACTAAGGATGAGGTCAAATTTGGTCAAAATGCCTTTTCAGATTCCGGACTTTTTAACCTTCGTTTTGATACCTCGATCACAAAATGCAGTTGTTGCAGATGTTTTAACCAATGCACTAAAGTTACCTATTTTGCCACAAAACAATGTGTGACTTAATCAGTTTAATGGGATCGGTCACATATTAAAAATGCTAGAATATTTCAAACATTTCCAGGCTTTTATGAATACATTTATTTATTTATTTATTTAATTTTTTGCTGCCTTGCGTTTCCAGTTTGGACTCTCTTTGGATGGTGTCTGCTCCTGTGGGGTTCAAGCTGAACCAAGTGAGTTAGTTTAAACCAGTGGTTTCAGGGGTTGGAGCATGAGCTGCAAACAAGAATGAAAAAGGTGCATTTTATAAATAAGTACTTGGATGCGTAACAGCATGATCACACAGGGCACTAGGTCATATTCACATAGTACGGTAGACTTTGATTTGATTGGGGACCAAAATTGCAAGATTTGTTTACATTTTCAGTTGGCTCACATTCACACTGCACTTTGTCAAATAAACTAAACCCTGTGAACAACCTGCCTCACCCCCCACCCCCACCCCCCCAATCACCTGTGATGGTGCTGCACCAAGACTCAGTGAAAGAGTTGACACAAAAACTTTTCTGTGTCGGTTATATATCAAAATAATCCCAAAACAATTTCTAATAAAGTTTAAATATGCTGTATATCAATAATAGGGTCATGGTGAAAGCCACAATGCTGTGCTTGTGAAAATAAAACTGTTGGGCCTCATCTTGATCTTGACACTCAGACATTACTTCTGTTCACACTGCTGGACAGGACATGGTAAAAAAAAACAAAAAAAAAATCAGAAAAAGACATGGAGCGCAACTTCCTTCTTCACAAAATGTAAACAAACATGGAGTGACATCAGATTTTACTCAGAATGCCACACATTATATTCCACTTCCTACATTTGGAGCGGTCTCCAATCCGCTTGGCGTTCACAAGAGCAATCGAATCGCACCAGAGTTAACTTCAACCAAACCGAGGCGGACCAGAGTTCGCTTTTTTGGTCCGCATCAGTTTGATTATGCATTCACACCTCCTTTGTCACCTCAAATGTCACTTTCTAGGCAAACAAACAAGACTAAAGCAGACTAAACAGGGCTGGTGTAAATACATCATTAGAAAAGGCAACAACCTGCCCTCAATGGAAGTATTGAAGAACCTAAGAAAGACCCAAAACATGGCGGAGGATTTGTGTTGTTATCCTGTCTGACCTGGAACTGCCTTTGGATCATTACAGAGGAACTGCTGCTGGGAGGGATGTCTGGGTATTCCTCCTGGATCTGTTTTTTTTATTATTGCAAATACAGTACTCTACATATTTATGTCCCAATCAAAAGTATAGCAGGAAGAGTAAGTCTAGATAAAATCTTGTCTAAAAGATACTCACACATATGTTTTGTGTATTTTTTATTTATTTTTTGAAAGCCTTAGATCTGGAATCAAGTGTGAAAACACCTACATTTTTCCCCAGCAACATTATGAAAGGCAGCACTTCCAGGTATAACCTGCAGTGGTTTCTGTGTAAAATCAGGTTATGACAAGCACATTTAATTACTTTAAACGTAAATAATTTGCCACAGTATTTTTGGAATGTCTCCTCCAAGCAGTAGTCAGCTGGAGTCATTGCTGTGGAGTGTGGGATCTTGTATTTGAAGTTTATGTTTCGGTGTGTGCCACTGTAAACATCTGCCGCAGAAAGGCTGCTGACTCATGCACTGCTGGGTGTGTACAGTATGTGCTGGAGTGTAGAGTAAAAAAAAATGGATGCAGCTGTGTTCTTAGTCATCTTCCAGTGAATCCTATTGGAATATTTCCTGTGTAAAATGTGTTGAAGCAATCTCACAAACAAAACAAGATTCCTCAGGTTGCAGCTGAGGCAGAACGATCCTTTAGATTTTCAGAATACAACCTTTACCTCCTGATTGAACACTTTCTGTCAAGGCCATCACAGTACTTTTTTTTCCTGTAGTCACCACAAAAAAACTGTAACACATAATCATAATTTTACTCATTATTCAGCTGACACCTTTTCAGAGAGCTTCTGAAAAACAAGGTGTATAAATCTGTGTGTTTTTTTTAGATGACCGTACAGTAAGCTGATATAAGTTATTATAATGCACCAAACACTGAACCATATGTTTGTCTTCTTTATTCATAATCAAATATCAACTTATTGATCTGCCTGCTGTCAAGAGTCTACAACAAATCTATGTATCCACAGTACATAAGCTCCAGCATCTTTTTTAGAAAAGTATTTATTGACTAGTCTGTTGCTAACAATCAGAAACTTTGGTTTAGGTGGTCTCAGTAAGTTTTCATGAAGTGGGGTTCAACTGAAGGTTATGAACCATCTCCACCTAAAAGTTTAGTCATATCCGGTTTAAGTTGGCTGCCGTGTTGCAACTTTGGAGTCAGAGTTTGAGCATTCATGATGATTCATTATTACTGAAAGAATTAGGAAAAATAAATAAAAACAAATGTTTAATTTAAATATCTCCAAGGTAAAAATTTAAATAAACAACAATCAAGTAAGTGTTAGAAGAAATATCATACATAGGTTTATCTTGTATCTTAGATGTATATTTATTTGTTAATTTACGCAGACATGTAGGCATGTGTAGATATTTATGCACAGTATTTTAGCCAATCCAAGGACTGCACTCCTCTGGACTGAGATGTCAGATGTTTCCTCTGTTGAAGCCTCTTCTTCAGCATGGGGGTCACTGCCCCGGGTGCTCTAATGTCCATGGGCACTACAGCTGCCTTCACCTGCCAGGCTCACTTCAGCTCTTCCCTGAGCTCCTGGAATTTCTCCAGTTTCTTGTGTTCGTTTTTCCTGATGTTTCCATTATTGTGGATGGCCACATCAATAACATCGACTCTCCGCTGCTGCTTATCAATGATGTCCGGTTGGTTGGCCATTACCATCTTGTCTGTTTGAATCTGGAAGTCCCATAGGATCTTAGTTTGGTAATTCTCCACCACAGGTGATTCCCACTTTGACCTAAGGGTCTCCAGTTCGTACTCCACTCGGGGACAACTTTACATTCAAGTCTGACTTTGGTTGTAAAACAACACATGTTTTAGAATATTTATGCTGCAACTGCAAGTTATTATATTGTGTATGTGAATGTGTGCAGACAGATTTTGATTTAAGGCTCATCTAATTAAACACAAAACATGTAAAAATACATATAAATATTAATTTTATGAGGCTAATTACCACTATCACTTCATTTATTAGTTCTGTTCATTCTAATTATGTAAATTATGTGAATATGATATACTGATGCATATAAAATCAATGCACATTTTACAGATACTCTCTTTGCTTAAATGTATTAAAAATAATGACAAAATGTATAATAAATCTGTATTTTACAGCAATAAAGTTTTGTACACATCTTTAATGTTCCAGCTTATTGCAGTCTGAATTATGTATAACCTCCTAACTATTCTAAATGAATAAGATAGGTACAAATAAAACCCTTTTCTCTGAGTGCCTAACTTGTTTGTCATTGAATGTACTCCTAAAAATCTGATTTTGCATCTCTGTCAAATTAAAATGTATAAAAAAATTATATAT
>JARVGW010000136.1:16833016-16843110 GCA_031762495.1 Anablepsoides rubrolineatus
TATGACTGTATGTAGCTTACATGTCAGTTATGACTGTATGTAGCTTACATGTCAGTTATGACTGTATGTAGCTTACATGTCAGTGCTGTTTGTAGTCAAATTTTCCCTCTTGTAAAAAATGCATCCAGAAGCAGATATGGTTTGATGCAAATTTTATTGATTACATTTTATTTTCAGACTGTGCCTGACAAATGAAATATTCCAACAGAGAATACATGGAAATAAAAATAAAATCCTTCACTGTGAGAGAAATTAGGTAAATAAAAAACACAGTCTTTTCCAGTAAAGATCAAAGATCTATAGTAGACCTATATGAGTATAAGAGATAACCACAAGTGATACTCTTCTGTCTCTTCTAGTTTCTTCTTTCTTGAAGAATGAGCCACATGGCCTCATCCACATCACATTCAATATTCTCTTGTACAATGCACCGAGGGGAAAATCGTCTAGCATGCCTGATCCATCCTTGACATGCTTCTGCTTCTATATCTTGGGCAGCAGCAGTCATTGCATTGAGCAAGGGCATCTGTTCATAGGGATGGTGATAGTAAAGAACAACACAGCCTGCAGACTGATTGTAAATTGAAGAATTCTGTGAAGAAGTGTCAAACAAGTGCTTTAGGTGATTTCATACTGACAGCTAAAAGGCAGTTTGGACTTCTTGAATGACATCTGCGTTAACTGTTTTGCAAAAAGGTGTGAAAACTGCATCAATTCAATGAGAATGAGTTAACACATTGAAGAGGTGACTTCTGCTCTGCTGAGATGGTGATGATGAAGACTGAGAGGTTCCCAGTTTCTTCAAACAGGTCAAAGCAATCAATTAAAAACTGCAATTAGCTTGTATTTAAAAGTGTGGATGTTGGAATAGTATGTTCATGATAAATAAATGGACCAAATATGTTTCCTTTTATCATTTTAGAATTCCTAAAGAGCTAAGAAAACACATTCATAAGAACTACTTGACCAAAATACCAAAAACGAATAAACAAAGAAAAAGATAAACTGATTGGATCTGTATCTGCTCATTTCAGTGCTTTTGGACCAACAGAGATAGTGCTGGTTTGTGGGGCTGCTAACTTCAACATAACATGAAACAAGGAAAATATAAGAGAGACAGAGGTAATTTTAGTCAAAGCATTTAAAACTATTTTTAAAAGTGCATGTTGACACTTAGCTTATGCTTACCTTACGATTCGTGCAGGGGGAAGGAGAGGGGAAAATGTCATGAGGTTTTTGTTTCAGTAACTTGTCGCTCTCTGCATGAGTGACACGTTGTGAAACAGGAAAAGCAGAAGGGCAGTTTTGACAAGGAGATTTGTTTCTGCAGGCATCTACTGTGTGTATGATTAAACAAAAACCAACACGGTATGACCACCAAACTGTTGCATGAACTTAAATAAAGCAATAAAGAAAAATCAGGCAAGATAAAACCAGTGAAAGTTCTTTTTGATTACTTTTGGTCTTAAAGCAAAACTACATTAACAACTAAGCTAGCAGCCTTTGAAGGGTTGTATTTTGCCCGCCACCTTGCATGTCAAATTTATAACTAAACACCCACATGATCTGTTAATGTTTAAAGTATGTAATGTGAAGGACTTTAGCTTCTACTATAACTAATGTAAGCCTGATATATGAAAAAAACTGTCTACATTGTAACCTTTATTTGCCTTCTAAAGTTGACTAGCTGTAGCAGCCATCTTGAATTGAGCTGACTCCTCAGATGAACGTTTTACATGAAATGATTCCTTTTTAAAGATTTCATTAAAATCAGTTGTTTTGTTCATGAGATATTTTGCTAACAGACATAAACAAATGACAAATTGCATTATTGCCTGCTTTTCATGATGGTGAGGGAGAATTTCCATCAGTGTTTTGCAGTTACAAATAGACACATGCCAAGCACCAGCTTGTACTAAACAAGTGTTGTGTGTGTGTGTGTGTGTTTTCAGCTAATCAGCTTTTTATCTTTTCACTCTCTGTTCTTGTGAGGCATGTGTTGTTCTGGCCCCATTCCAACTCCACTCTTCCCGGTTGATAGTTTTGATCTCCTAATCCTGTAAGAGTCTAATCCTAATAAGAACACCCTGTCAGATCTGTGTGTTAGTACACAACGGACGGAGCACAAGACTTCTCTGTTACAAACACACACACACTCCCCCATCATCTGACTTGTGTCACATTGTGATGCCTGCCTTTCTGGGTATTGTATGAGGGAAAAAAAAGGTTTCAGGATTAAATACTTAGAACTGTTGGATTTCATTTATAATTTACATACTGATCATGAGGACACAATACAAAAAGAGGTGATCCACTGGTGCTCAGAGTCCATGAGTGTTCTTGAGTTAAACTGTTGCACTTTGCAGCACTTGCTTTTCCGCATGTTGCAGCCTCCACAGATAGACACGATAAATATTTATGATATGCTACATTGAGGGTTTGGTGTTAATATATCTGACAGAAAGCAAAACATCCCGAAAGGATATTTTCAGCAAAGATTATAACTGTATCTTTGTGTCTAGACAGTGACTGACAATATGCCTCAGTATGTATCCAGAACATCTGTCAAGATTACTGTTATTCTATTATAAGCTATTATTCTAAGAAATAAATGATCATTTTGGCCAGCCTGGTTTCAACTTTTCCTGCTATAACTATATTTGTTGAGCAACAGGAATTATGCAAACATGTGAGAAAAGTGTACAAATTCTGATAGCAATATCTTACCTGTTGTGGATAACTTTAAACAACCTCAATTTGGAGAAACAGAGTTTAATTCTGACCCATTAGCACAAATTATAACCAGAAACAGGATCAGAACCCGTGAAGTTGAAGCCATAAAAGAGGTCTTACAGTGCACATTTTAATTCCTGCTTGACTCATTTTTATTTAAATACACTTTAGATAAGATTTTTCAAGTGCAGATTTGTTTTGCTTTTTATTCACATATTGCTGTATGTTCAAATATGATTAAAAAAATACATTTAGTTTGAACTTTTGAGGCTTTAAAACTGTGATGTTACATTGTGACTATTGGGAGTTAGGTTCAGTGTGCTTCAAAAGTAAAATATAATATCATCAAAACATAAATAAATAAATGAAAAAATCATTCAGTTTGTTAAAGTTGCTTTATCCATCTTTATTTGTCTGGTATGAGCAGAACCTTTATCCTAAATTTTCTTCATAGTGGGTCATACACATACTATTTTATAAACCTTTATAAACACTTTTGTTTATTTCACATTACATGATCATTCCAGCAGAAATATTGTGGTATTCTTACCAGAAAGGCAGCAGACTGTGCCAGATTGTCCACTGTTAGACACTGCTGCCACTAATACTGCAAAATTCTAAGTAATTATCTATGCAATTCAAAAATGGACACTAATAAGTTTAAAAGGTGTTTGTGTACATTGCTATGGGGTTTTTGAGGTCTGAGTAGTTTTATGAGAATAGCATTCTGCTTAAACTCCCCTCAAACTAGCTATTTTCTCATCAATTTAGGCAAAATATAATTATTATTATCCAGAGTAAAATCCAAAGGGATATTTACAACAGTTATAACATTAAATACTCAGAATATTTTAAAACAGTATCAATTCATATAATCAAATTATTATTTTCAATTGATTTATGGCTTATTGTGAAAATCTATAAAAAGGTTTTTTTCTATTCATGATTATTTCTGGGCTTCATTGTCCATTTCTGCTGTCTGTGAGTGGTAACACTCATCCTTAGCATTCACCAGGAGAAAGTATTCTTAGCTCGTCTTGCTCCACAAATGGCTGACATGACATGAGAGGGTCACCTTGTTCTGCTGGGATAAGGTGTGGAGAAGCACTCAAATGTATGCCTGACTCGGTGCCAGGGGTCTCGTCGTTCTCTGGCTGGGAACAGAACGTTATGCTGCTGCTGCAGGCAGGATTCATTCGGACTACTTAGCACCCTGTGTTCTCCAGAGCTCTCAGAGACAATCACTTTCTCTCGTCTATGTAGCAGAAATAAAAGAAGTAAGAGTTTATTGGAATTCCAAACATACTTTTTCAATTTAGCATGTTTTTTTTATTCAAGTTTCTTCTGGTTTTTGTTGTTTTCAAAGAAATGAAGCTGGAAAATGCATTGAGGAAAAACTTGGTGTTTGCAACAAATAATTTAGTTGTTTTTTATGAACTGTATTCCCCAGTCCTCTGAAGAAAGTGATGCTTTTCTCCTGGTTTATTACAAAACTGTGAGATAATTTGGTACGAAGTTCTATGCTTGAGTCAGTTCTTTAGGTTGTCAAAACAGATTTAATGCTGACCAAGCAATGACTTCAAACAAGCAAACAGTTTCGTGGGAAAAAAAACAACTTTTAAATATCTTTGTGTTGCTCTAACGGCCCAAAGTAACCAAACACTTATAGTTGGAGTTAGAACAAAAGTTAAAGATTAATAAAAGAAACATCTTTGATAAAGCTCATTTATATTCACATCACTAAAGAATTTATGAGAAATTATAAATGTCAAAAAAAGCTACATTTCAATTGTTTTTTGAAATATAAATATGCATTTATATCTAACAATTTAATTAGAATATTTTGTTGGCAGGCACTGGCAGGCACTTGAGTTTATTTATCTGAACAAATGCAGAACAAATGTTCTTTCTTTCAACTTTAAAGTTGTTTTCCTTTGCTGTATCTGTCATATGTAAATGAACATATGCAAACACCCACAATCATAAAACATAAACATTGTACTGTACATGTGACCATTGTACTGATGCTCACATGCTTTCATAGTAATGGAGAGTTATTACAGTTGTTTTGGGATGATTTTATTCTTGAATGTTCAACTTGAACATTGTCCAACAACTTTCTACAACCAGCCTTATCCTGGACAACTGATTTGGCAGGAAACAAAAATCAACCAAACATGAAGATGAATAATGATTCTAGATCTCTGGAGGCCTTCATTCATTTCCATTTGGACCTGAAACTTTTCTGTCACAAGAGCCCAGCTCACCCCAACAGTCTGCCGTGCTCCGCAGACAAAAAGGTCAGCAGGAGTCGAGCGCCATAAAAAAGGAGACGGTTGTCACTGAGTTCCTTTAAAGTTCAATCCCATTCAGCGGAGGCCTCTCCTGCCCTTTGTTTTTGTTATCATTATGTGACAGTGTATCATCTGTGTGTATCATCTGTGTGTGAAAGTGTTTGTGTCTCTATCCAACAGCGTGTTTGACAGAAAGAAGAAGAAGGCAGAATGCTGCATGCTGACCCTGAAGCAAAATGACCCTCAGGGTCAGAAAAACAGGAAGGAAGTCACATGACCCATTCAAACGAGGAGCGTTTGGGGGAAGGGGTGGTCCTGCAGAGCGTAGACAAACACCAACAGAGCAGAGAGTGAGGGTAGAAAAAACTAGGAGGGGGTGAGGGGGTTGATTCTGTTCTTTTCACTCTTGTTTTTCTGAGTCTGACGCAGGTGTCTGCAGACATTGTTGGCACCGTTCCAGGTGTGGATTATAATGTCAAGACCACTACAGGGGAAAACAAGACGTATGAGCAGACAGCAAGAGAAAACAGTTCAAAGCAAGTTTTTCCTCTTCATATTTTCTTTACTCACCACTAATCACAGTTTTTGATTCCAAGAAAGGAGATATTATTTTTATTTTATTTATTTCTCATTTTACCATGCCCTAAAACAGCAACATAAAGACCAGTGTTGGATGTTATAGAGAAAGATGATTGAACAGCAAGCGTTATCTCCTGTTTTATGAGGGAATTTCAGGTCAAGAAGCAGGATAAACAGCACTCATTAATGACTTATTTTATTGCTCCCTTAAGTCCTGACAGAGTGGTAGTGTAATATTGGGTCATATAAAAGCAGGTTGAAGGATCTGGCTTTTTATTGAGGGGTTGTTAAGCTTTGGCTTTTTGATGTTTCCTTTGTGGGCGATGTCCTGTAGTGACAATTAGGCCATATCTCTTAGAGGTCACGCCTTAATGATAAAATAAAGACCCAGTTATAGTGCTGTTGTTTCCTCTCTGCTCTCACTGAGGATGAACCTAACAGAGTAAACACAGTTTTGTCCCAGTATGAGCTTTAAAACAGCCTAAAGTCATTATTGTTTGCAGTGTTCTACCCTTAATACAGTTACAGCTTTTGCAGATGACTATTCACTGTTTTGGATGGGACTGTTTTTGTTTCTCATGCTGTGGCTGCAGCTCTCATAAAGCTCAGCATCAGTGTTTCCTGACAAAAAAATAGTCTCTTAATTAATTAACCTAATCTTACAGCATCCTCCACCCCTCCTAGAAAGTGCACCTCACTCAGCACATTTAATAGTTATGATCAAAAGACAATAAATTAGTAAATGAATAAGATTACACATCTTAAACTTGTTTTTTTGGATTTTTCTACAAAATTTGTAATGCTTTTAAGGCATTTTATATTCACTCATACACAATATATATACGTATATATATATATTATGTATATTGTACTGGACTGATAAACACTGCTTAAATATTTAGTGAAAATAGAATATTAAAATTATTAATTGATAAAAAAAAAACAGAATGTGACAGTGGTTTAAAGCTGCCACTCAAATATTTTTGCTGCTCATTTGATTTTCAGATTTTAAGCTGTTTTTAGCTCTTTGTGTAAGACCTATTTTCTGCATTGTGATCTCATCTCACTTCCAGTCTCCTCTCCTTCATGTTTTTATTTTCTTCTTCAGCCAGAATTTTCAAGCTGTTGCAGGTCTCAGCATCATCTGCATTACTGCACAAAACTGTTAGGTATGCACGTGTTGTCATTTCTTGTAAAACCTAACTGGTGTATCTGTTGATAACTTCATCATTTTACTATTAGAGCTGGTTCAAACTTGAAATAGGACCAAAACAGAGTTGAGCCCAGGTGACAAGTCAGGTTGTGTGACATTCTCCATCTGCCAAAGATGCCAAAATACCTGCAACGACACACTCCGCAACATGTTTCAGCAACAACAGCAAAAATACTCAAAGTGCTAAAGTCACGCTGTCGATCAGCCTCCCAGCAGCCAGGATCTGTGTTTTTAAATTAGCATGACAGTGGTTTGCTGACACCAACTGACATTTGGTGACATTTAGAAATAATGTGAGTGGTCTAAGGAGTCACCCGGTCACCCGGTTTGTTTTTGTGTCGCCACAGCTCCGATCTAGTTTCTCCTGTGTACCCCGTGTCTGCGTTATGGCTCTGCCCCCTCTGTCTGCACCGATAGCGATCAGCAGAGATCTTTATGACTTCCGTTATGGCTAAATAATCATTGTCCTTGGACTTGCACATGTACGCACACATGCACTCTTTGCATGTAGGCCCCCACTGCAGGCCACATACAGGAAGGAGATTATTAGTTTCCTGGAGAGCTGATGGGACTGGTGAAGGCAAGATGGGGTCAATGGGGTTACAGATTGGCTGGTCAGAAACTAATAGTCCCAATTACTACAAAAAATGTTGTTTTTGTTTTTCACTTTAAGCAAAAGTTCACATAAAGTAGGGTGACCTGGGAAGGTTATGAACAAATATTATCTTGCCTGTTGTAAATAGGCATTTAAACAAAATGTGGTTCTGCAGACTGTCAGAATGAAACCAAAACAAATGTGGATTGTTGCAATCTTAAAACTAGTTTTGGTCTCAGTAATCTTGATATGTTCCATACAAACACATTAGAATACATCTTTGCATTGCTGTCAGTTTCACTTTACATGTTCTGGCAAAAGAATTTATATTCCTGCAGAAATGACCTCAGGCTTTATTAGGAGTGGTACGACTAGTTGGTGCTGCTATTTTGCACTTGTAAACAACCATAAAATTCCTAGTAAGTAACTGTGTAATGCAATGTTGACAACAATGTCAATACAAATATAATAATTGTTCAAACTATTTCCATGGAACCAACTTGAAAAGATTTGGAATTAGAGATAGAAAAAAACTATTGCTGTTTTTAAAATAGAAAAAAACTGAATTTTTATTAAACTTAGTTATTAAACTTGTTATTTTGATTCAGAATGTGTTTCTTTAAACTCTAAAATAAAATGATGATCTTTTCAGATAAATATGTGCTGCATATAGTTTGTTGATGGTTCTGAGATATAAAAAGACTGATGCAGTACAGCATGGAGCTCCAACTGGAAGGGTGGAGATGGGGGAAGGAAGGGGAGGAGTTCAAGAGACTCTTTGACCAAGGACACATCAGGGCCAAAACACTAAAACATGAAAACTGCTCTGACCTTCAACCTGCCACCACAGTCAGAGGCTGTTGTTGGTGTGGGTAATTATCAAGGTTTTAGTGAGAGCGTGCACGTGCACACATGAAAGGCCATCTCCACAACAAACACACACTCGGTGCCAACTCACAGAGCACCGAAACGTTCAGTACTGCTGTTCCTAGATGTCCTGTGCTAATTATTATTTTTGTGTTATCTCGAGTGAAAGTGTGCTTTCACAGTAAATACCTGAAAGGTACAAATACCTAAAAAGGCAAAGTGTTGTTCAAATGAAAATACCAACATAATATGAGTCTGCTATTTAAACTAAGGTGTTATAGTCATTCTGGTCAAACCTTGTAAACGTTGTTCTGCACAATCTTGTGCTATTTTAAATACGTGTTCAGAGTTTGTGTTGGGAATGACTCACAGCTACTACCACACCTGAGCACAATGTCTGGAAAGATGATGGAGTTTTGTACGGCCATTTTTGCTTTAAAGCTAATTAAATGTGGCAGCCATATTTGGTTGGCTTCAAATGTTAGCAATTTATAGGTGGACAGTCACTGATTACTTTCCAAGAGTTTCACTAAAGTTTGTCATTTTGTTTGTGATTTATTTTACTAACAGACATTGTTGACTCTAACTATAAATGTCAAAGTGGTAAGCAAAGATGTTATACAACATGTAGTGCGAACATGATGCTCAGCTTTTTGTGTTGTGGGCATTGTTGTGTTTCCTGAAGTCAGTTGACTATGATGACCATTTGGAGTTGTTGTGATACATCCAATCATTACTTTCTCATTGTTTCAATAAAAACACCAAGTGGTTCTCAAGATATTTTGCTAACAGACACAACTGACTTCAATAGTTAATGAAACAAAATGTAAACGCAGGTCTTGCATTATCATGAGCACTCAGAGCATGCGCTGGGAATGACTCTTAACTACCACCACACTTTTTTAGCTCAACAGCTCTAAAACTGGCTGAGGTTCAAATATTATTGTGTTAAAGCAGTTTCTTAGCTGCAGGGTGCTTCTTGACTGGGGTTGACTCTAAAGGTGAAGCAGTTGTAGATGAGCATCCAGTGTTTACTTGTTGAGAGTTTCATTGAGATCCAAGCCGAGGTGGATGAGATATTTAGCTAACAGACCAACACACACACAAATATGTGGGAAAACATTAAAAAAGGAGTAGGGAAATTTGGTTTTCACATTGTCATCAACAGTAAACTTGTATTTGTAAGTTTTCTTTTATTGTGCAGCCCTGATAGTTTGTCTGAGGTCTCGATGAAAAGATTAATCAAGAAAATGTAAACAAGTGGGAGAAACAAATGCATATGAACTAAATTTATTTTCCTTCAGGTTGTGTGGGTGAGTGGGTGGAGGCTATATCCTGTATATATTTTTGCAGGAGTACGCTCATCCCAGTGTCATTACCACAGAGCAAAACAACAAAAAAAAGCACACATGCGCACACACTGTCATAAACACAAACATGTCCCTTTCACCGTCCTTTACGCACAAACATGTTTGCCCAGTCCTGCCCCTCAGCAGCGTAGCTTTGTTCCAGCCAGCAAGTGGGTTTCAAAAAACAAATGACGCATTCTGCCTTTTTATTCTGTTCCGGACACTGTTGTTTTCTGTGTTTTTTTTTTTTTTTTTTCCTGAGGCTGGAATGCGGACAGGAATGTGTTGTTGCACTGCTACCCGTCACAGCGAGAGAAACTTAACTGTGCTGTCACTCTCAAGAAAGAAGAACAAGAGAGACACGCAGAGAGAAATCAAGTGGAGTTGCTTCAAGAAAAGCAGAGGAAACTTGGAGAGGAAAAAAGAAAACATCTCATCAGCTGCGGGGGGGGGGGGGGGGGTGA
>JARVGW010000136.1:16852122-16876269 GCA_031762495.1 Anablepsoides rubrolineatus
AGATGTTGGCACCTCCACATCATTGTGTTCAGTTTTTATTCACAATTTGTTTAGTGTCCCAACTTTTTTGGAATCCAGTTTGTACCACTAAAGATTAGCTAATGTTTCTGTTTTCATGGTGAAGCACAGGAAAGTGTTAACATTGTCAAGAGGAAACAATTTCTGAAAATTCTCCAATGTCACTAAAAAGAGGAAACATCCTTTGTTTACTGTAGATTTACTGGCAGGTCACGAAAAGTGTCCAAACATTGCAACTGTACTTTCATTTGTTTATGTGTGTGAGAGCGAGAGAGAAGATAAATGATCACCGACACAACTCATGTAGGAAGTGGTGATTAAATATGCATCCACAATTGCAGAGGAATCAGTTAAACAGACACAAAGGGCGTCTCACAGCTCTCAGAACGTTTCTGTCTCATTCTTTATCTACCATGTGACATGTATACAAATACAGTGATAATATTTCTGCACACTGAAGAGCTTTTTTCCTGCTTTATTAGAAACATCGAGTGTATAAGTTTCAGTTTAAGCAACAGCAGGCCACATCTGCTGACAGGCTTGATGGAAGCCAAGGTTTTTGTCAAGTGATCTGCGCAGCAAATTGTGTCTTCTTTAAAAGGCTGCAGTAGGAAAAATATTGGGAATTTAAGGCAAGTTTTCATCCATATAAGTGTTCATTAAAAGACTTAAAAAGATTTACAGCTGGCCTCATGAGTGTGCAGGTATCAACATGTTTTTAAACAGGGGTGCATTGGTGTCATTGTTAATTGTTTTATTAAAATGGCAAATATAGCTTCATATTTCCCCCTCAAAAAAGTTTATTTTTCAATAAACATAATGTCTAGTTTAGTGTGATTATGTGTAGGTCATTGTATTTAAAGGGGACATATTATGCAAAATCCCCATTTTTAGCTGTTAAATGCATTTTGCTGTGTAAGGTAATTTTGTTTTTCTTTATTATTATTATTCAATCAAAAAAAAGAAAAACAATTTCAATCCCCCAAAAAAAATTTCATAAAAGAAATTATAATTTCAACAAAGAAAAAAAAAATTCAACCAAACAAAAAAGCTATCAAAATGCTTTATGCAAAACAGAAACTTTTTTGGACGTCAGAAATCTTTGGTTGAA
The DNA here is from genome assembly GCA_031762495.1 of Anablepsoides rubrolineatus. Lineage (NCBI taxonomy): Eukaryota > Metazoa > Chordata > Actinopteri > Cyprinodontiformes > Rivulidae > Anablepsoides > Anablepsoides rubrolineatus. Next base: position 16,853,252 of record JARVGW010000136.1, read on the forward strand.
TCTCAAACTTGTTGATGCTCTAAAATGCTTTTTGGTAATAATTTTTTGCTTGAACTCAAAAAAGTTTTGAACTCAGAGAACATGACCAACCGGGGCGGAGCCTGAGAAGGATCTATGTAAGAAGTGTCTCTATTGGTCGGTGCAGACTGAAGTGATTTCCTGGTGCACCTGCTTCAAATGGAATGTTGTCAGTCTATTAAATGGACATTACTTGTATTAGCGACTGTCCCTCCTTTACGTTGAAGGCACTTATCAATCATTTGTATGTCTGATAATATGCATTTAGGTGCAGTGGATTTGGCTCCTCCCCCCGGGATGCAGAGCTCAAGGGACCAACCCTGGGGAGGAGCTTTAAAACATTGCAGCTCCAGAGGTTATCAAATGTTGATGAACCGAGCAGCTGGATTACACACAGTAAAAAACAAAGTGTCATTTTAACACCTATAAAGTTGAATTTAACTTAATATAATATTTGGTCCCACTCAAAAATAGTGTAAAAAGTACCAGTGTCAACTTTTCAGAGTTGATTTTACTCATTTTAGTGTCAAAATCAACAACGAATTGAGTAAAATAATTTAACACTATAGTTTGTTTACACTCTACAGAGTAAAACTGTTATTTTTATGGAGTTAATTTAACTCTAAGTTTACTTTAAAAGGTACATTTGTGACCCATCATATCGAAATGAGGATTAAGTCAAATTGGATCAAAATAATCTAATTACATATTCAAATTCCCGGCTTTAAAAGCTACATTTTGATACCTGGATCATCCTGATATCATAAGCATATCTAGAGATATGACTTAATTTGTCTTGTTGGTTATGATAATACATTACTGTTTGGTCTGAATCCTAATTTTATGTAAATTTATTTAGGGGTTTTTCATGTTAATATAAAGAGGAAACCTCAAATATTATTTGTATATTAAGATTTCCCTGTTGGAAAGAAACAAAAACTTTGCTAGCTCACAGGGAATAATTCAAAATGTTGAGGCATTTTTCCACAAAATCATGTTTTTTGTTGCTACTGCTCAAAAAAATGCTTCAAAAAATGTTTTAGGATTATATTTCAGACAGTTAATTCAAATGATACATTGAAAAGGCGCTAATTCATTATGTTTTGGCAAATAGCAATTTTTGCACTTTCCTAGAATTATAGTCAACTCTAAAAGTGTCGCATTAACACTGGTCATGCATTAGCAAAGCAGCTTGTTATAAGAGACTTAACAGTGGGCACTGTCTAGTGTTAAGACAACACTGATGAAATCAACTCTGAATTAACACCAACACTGGGTGTCAATTTACTTAGAAAGTCTTATAATAACACTTTGGGAGCTGAAATTAACTCTGAAAAGTTTAACACTGAAAATGTAACACTCCAGTTTTTACTGTGCACCTGCTTGTGCTTTACAATGTTTCAAACTTTAATCAACTGTTCTCTGCAGTATTGAACATTTCCTGAAAGTGTAATAAAAGTTTCCTGAAAGTTTCATAACATTAGTTTCAGAAATCCGTTCAGGACTTTTTGAGATATAAGCTATAGAAGGCACTGGCGTAGTTTGGCTGCAGTCACCAAAAACTTAAGAGCCTCAACCAAAAGTTTGAGATTCAACCAAGGATTTCTGACATGCTAGCAAAAGATTTCTGTTTTGCAAAATACTTTTTGATTTATTTATTATTATTTTATTTGAATTGCATTTTGTTTGGTTGCATTTTTTAAATGAAATTATTCTTTTGATTTTGGTTGAAAAAAAATTATTGATTGAATTAAATTTTATTTTTATTTTTGATTTAAACTACTTTTTTGTTTGATTGACTAATAATAATAAAAAAAATACCTTCATAGCTATATATTACAAAAATAAATAAATAAATAAATTATATATATATATAAATATATATATATATATATATATATATTTATTTATTTATTTTTTGTGTGTGTGTGGATCATATTTTTCAGCCTGTTCAGTTAACACTATTTTATGACATTTTATGAAGTATTACGTGACAGAATTTGCAACAAAACTGCCAAATAGTGTCTGGACTGGTCTGGCTGAATGGACAAGTCTTCTCTTGTTGACATCTTTTAATTAATTTGTAAACAAAAAAAACCTCTGCACCACTAACAAACCCCTCTATCAAACTAGAATGGACCTGGAGGTTGGCAGGGTGTGAAGCACCTCGTTTGGATTGAAAGAGACAGCATCAAAATGAGTTGAACTGACACACTTCAGAAAAGTGGTGAAAGGGGGGCTTGTGGAGTTACAATAAGGAGGAATTCAGAACAAAGCATTGCAGCTCCACTTAATATAGACCCCAACGGAATGATTTAAATGTGAAAAAAGACATTTAAAATCTCTGTCATGTGCTCTGCCTTCACTGTACAGTAACATAGAAACTAGTTCCATGTCATGGGAGGATGGTCACACAGGACAAGTAAAGGTTGATTGTTTTGATTGGTGGGGGCAGTGTTGAAGGAATAGGGTTGTTGGGGGTTGATGCAGGCCATCCACAAATGACAAAAAAGCCTGTTAGCTTTTAAAAACGCGCACACACACACACACACACTGCCACTAATGTGGTGTCCCAGACAGCCTCCGGAAGCATACAATTTCCTGTGGAGCTCCTGCAGGTCCCTGTCCATAAGTCTGATCACTCCCTGGGGGACACTGGCTACTTTATGCTACTCATATATACCTCTTGGCCCAGCCCCCACCCACCTCACAACACATATGCTCGTTCATGCAAAACACAGGCAGACAAAGGAGCAGAGTTCACGCACAAGAAAGTTCCCCGAGTTTGCATTATCTCACTTTAAATGCAATTTGCATGTTTTTTTTTTTATCATGAGTTCTCCTATCAAAGCTCAATTGTCACAATATCCTCCATGTTTGATTAAGTTGGTTTATGTAATGAAAGTATAACCTGATCATCATGCACACGCAGAAGGAGAAAATGGCCTGTAGCATGCATTCTTTTCCCTATCTAGTCTTCCTATTTAAAGAGATGAAACCATCTTTATTTAAATAAGTAAATGAAAGAAGAGGAACTTAACTGAATTTGGTCTAGAGTCTAGACAATATGACACATTTATGCTCTGAAGGCTTTTAGCCTTACCGCTTCTTTTGCTGCTGCCTCAAGGCTATCATTCTTTACCTGTTTTTGGCAACTTGCACATCCTTTGCAGCACAAACCATTCTTTCCAGCTGCTCGTGTCTACTGCTCCTCCCTTAAGTGCAAAAATCTGGAGCTACCTCACAAGAAAGCAGAACCTATTCCATTCTTTGTATGTAGTAAATATGGAAAAAATTGACATCACATTTTAATTGTGAAACATTTGATCACAATGCAGTTTATTCCTTCATAAATTGTTGCAACACGTTGGCTGCTATTGGGTGGGGCCTGGGAGGACCCAAAAACAATAACAATGCTAATACTGGGAGCTAAGGCCAACACCCTTTTCTCCCCCCAAGCACTCATTTTAAATAGGGAGCAGATTTTTACAGTTAAAGAAAACATTAGCACTCCTTATTCATCATTCCTGTTAAGTCTTCCTGAAATAAAACATCTACTCTCTCTAGATCAAATGAGAAATGTGTTCCTTTAGAAGAGTGGAAAAAAAGACAAAAGATATAGTTTTCCTTAAATATTATTTTATTGCATGTATCTATAAAGAGTCAATACAATCTAAAGCAATAAGCTAAGTTTAAATTATCCTTTTTAGTAGCATAACAATGTGCATGATATGAAATATTTACAATGAAAAAGACACAGCAAGGTAAGCCATAGCCCAAATTGTAACCTTTAGATGCAAAATAAAAACTCGAAACATCATCCAAATGCAAAAAACAAACTGCTCAAAAACACCAGGAGGTTTAATTAGCAAAAAGAGAGAAAAATTCTAAATTGAAAAAAAAATTAAAGAAAATATACAAACAGCAAACATCTGATTTTCAGATTTATCAAACATTATTAACATTATTTCTACATTTGGTACCACTTTGTAAACTAATTTTCAAAGGTGTAAATATTGCATAGATGCCATTTGTGTTGAACCTAAATATCAAGAAATAATTGTGTCAAGTATTAATGATTTCTTTCAATAATATTTTCTTTTTCAAAATTACAGCATTAAAAAATGTCCTTATAGTGGCATCCTTTTAGCAAGACAGTTAAGAAAAATCAAAGCCCAACCTTAACTGGTTAGCCGATAACTTAATTAGTGCTTTTGTTGTTTTAGAAAGTTCAATCAAACACTCAACTATGTACAGTGAAAACATGGTATTTAACTTAACACCTCTCAGCATTTACTCAGATGGATTCTCTGTAACTCTGCACTATTTACAGTATATAGGCAAAGGTTAAAAAAGGGATAGTTCATATTTTTAAAGTGAGGTTTTGCGGAAAGGTTATATATCTTATCTGTTGTAGATAGCAGTTGAGTCAGGTTGGAGAAATTAATTCAATTAATTAAGTAAGATACCTCCCTTGTTTTTGTTTATGTTTGTTTGTTTTGAAGCTTCTTTCTGTGTTTTTAGTTCCCATTTAGTACCTCTGGATATTTTCGTCTTGTTGCAGTTTGTATCGTTCCCCAAGCTTGAAACACGGCGTAAAACTACATTCAATGTGTCTTCGTGTTACAATCTGGAAAAGTTTGTAAAAAATTGACTTAAATAAAAAAAAAAAATGCAAGATGGTGCAGCGGAGGACATGGGTTCGAGCTATGATGGAGCAGCTTCTACAGCAAGTCCTGCACGTGTCACATTGGTGGCAGAGCTTCGCAATGAGGCATCGGGTGAGGAAAAAAAACTAAAATTCTAGGTTATCCAGTTACTCTGTAAAATAACATTCATTTTGTTTCCTAAGTCCTGACAGGTGATCAGTTCCTGCAGGCTGTGTGCAGGATGTCACAGGCCAGGTGAACAGTGGACTGAGACTTGTGCTCAGGCAGGTCAAAGAGCTCTAAGGATTTGGGAACGTTGCATTTGTGATGCTATAAACTAAGGTCCTCTTGGTATCATTTAAGAGTGTATGCATCTATAACATGTGCATAAATAAATATATTACTCTGGATTTTTAATACATAATCTTGTCATCCGTGAGACAAGAGAAGGAAGTTAATCTCCGAGGCTATCTCTCACTTGGCTCTGATGAAACATTCAGTCATTAAGTTGATCTGATAAATCTTTGAAACTGTATTTAAAGGTCTAAACAAAGAGGGTCCATCAGATGAAGGCTGACGACTTGAGTAAGGCTTTGGATTGATGATCTTTTTTTTTTCATGTTCTTTTTTTAACATTCACCTCTGAAAATAAATATTCATATATATTTTTAACTGTGTGACGTGGTGCTGAGGTAGGGTTTTCTTTTTTTTTTTAAGCAAACGTTAATTGTGATTTTTGAATATGTTCTTAAATGCCGTCTCTTTTTGCAGTACAATCTTGTATACAAATTTTTCCACAGACTTTTCATTTAATGCATACATACATGATAAATAAATAAATACACGTCATCAGTACTCATGAAAGGTTGTTGTTGTTTTTCTGCACATACACATGCTCTTCCAGGTTTGGTTCACAGGATTTCTGGTGAGAATATCTGGTAACTATTGGCTGGAGCCAAAAGAAAACCAGTTAGAAGTGTGGAAATGGTAATAAAAACAAAAATAACACATTAAAACTCATTAATAAAATATTATACTGCAGACGTATTTAAAGGCTTATGTACAGAGATTCATCTTAAGTTAGAATCTGTTTTAAGTTCTTGTTGTGTTTTCATCTAGCACTACAGCAGCAACGACACCTGAACGTTTGGGTGCCAAGGAAAAAAAAAAGGTGGGGGGGGGGAGGGATTTGGGGTAAGGGTCAAGTGTCTGGGTTTCTATGGCGACGGTGTCCCCCGTGACCCTGGGAAGCAGCGGCGAGGTGAAGAGACGTCAACTTCGGCGCAGGGTTCAGCTGTCGCAGTGGTGACCTCGTCATCTGGCTGCAGTGAAATTTTACTTTCACAAGAAAAAAGGAGGAGGAGGAGGAGGAGGAGGAGGGGGGGGGGACCCCATCAGTCTTCATTCTGAGAGAAGAAGAACAAAAAAAAGAGTTAACATTCCAGATAAATTAGATTTCTTGTTTAATCCTAACAGTTTATTGATGTGATAACAGGAAAAGGCGGCCGAAGGGGACACACCCACTGTCTCCAAGTAAGAACCAAATGCTCTCCAAGGGGTTCTGTTTTGTCTTTGCGTGTGTGTGTGTCGGGATGGGAGGGTGTATTTCTCAGCTAGTACACACTGAAGTGGCAGGTGTTTTCGTGGCAGGGGAAAAAAAACAAAAAAAACAGTGTGGCATTTAGCACTGCGCAGCCGAAACAGAGGCAGCCTCCACCAATGATATTTCACAAAATACGACCAAAGATATGTTACGTGTTAAAAGATACATCATGAACACTGAGCCTATACAGTGCTGCTTCACTTCCACTGGAAAGCTGTCCTGACCTCTTTGCCCCTGTGTACATGTTTGTCGGGTTTCATTTGCATGCAGAGCTATCAAATGGGAGCGGAAGTCTTGGCTGGCCAACACACACACACACACACACACAGAATGGCAGCATTTCTTCTCTCATTTGCTCTCTCTTCTTCCTGACTGTGAACAAGAGCTGTTTTCACAAAGCTGGATGTGATCATCATTCTCTAAAACAAACCTTTCATTCAGAATCCTCTGGTATACCGCCCCCCCTCCACTCCACTCCGCCGCCCCCACCTCTTCCTCAACTCTTCCGACCATAAACATGCAAACACTCGCACGTTACTGTTTCCTATCTCCACAATATGAGTGCACTCTGCAAAGTAAAATGCGATGCTAATGTTGGTCCTAAAAAAAAAGGTAAAGGGTGAGGGGAGACACGTGGAAGCAGTTTCAGAGCATCTGAGACACACAAACCATGGGAGCATTTGAACAACAGAATAATTGATTTCACTCCTGAGGCCACCTGTGCTGCCGGAGCTCTGCTTCTTCATCAAAAAAAAAAAAAAAAAAAGAACGCCGGAGACACAAGGAAACAGAAACACAGGGGTGGGAAGTGGTGGAAAAACCACAGTAACAGAATCAACCTGACAGAGGGGAACGGGAATGCAGTGAGGTCATGGGACCAACAGACCATAACAATCCAAATGTGAGCGTGTGCTTGTGTGTGTACTTGTTTCTGCTACAGAGTGAGGACCATTTGCAAAATAGTTACTATCAAGTGAGGACCTTGTCCTGGTCCTCACTTTTTTCAGCTCTACTGCTCTTTACTAGTTAGGTTTAGAGGTATGGTGTGAATTAAGTTTAGGTTCAGGTTAGGGTTAGGAATAGACCAGTAAGGGTTAGTTTTAGTGAAAATGTCCGGGTTAGGCATAAATACAGTTACAAAAATGAATGGAAGTCAATACAAAGTCCTCAGTTTGATGCAAATACAACGATGTGCGTGTGGGCATGTTTTTGCTACATCATAGGAACCATTTTCCAGAAAAAGTTAGCCTTGTGGAGATTGGATGATAATTTCAGGTGGGGGTTAGTTTTAGGACCAAGGTGTGAGTTGAGTTTAGGTTCGTTTTAGGATCAGGTAAGTACCTGTGAGGTTAATTTTAGGGTAAATGGTCAGGGTTATGTTATAAAATTACCAGAAAATGAATGGAAGTCAATCCATGGTCCCCACAGGGATGTAAAAAACAAACCTGTGCATGTGTGTGTGTGTGTGTGTGTGTGTGTGTTTCTTCTAGGGGCTGGGTCAGTCAGCAGCCTGCAGAGACAGGCACCTGGGTGAGAATGACTGAGAGCTGCTGGGAAGGATGAGTGAATCATGCTAACAGCTCAGATCAGCAACCAGGTGTAGCTATAAACACAAACTAAAACATCACAGTTTCATTTGCATCTCTGAGCAATAATGCAAGTATAGCAGCATTCAGAGCTTGGCCACACACGCTGCTATTCACACACAGGCAGATTGGAGTAGAAAGAAGAAAAAAAATGGGTGGGCAGGAAGATTCAGGGAGTGGGGGATGTTATTGAGAGGAGGAGACGGAGGTCCAACAGGGGAATGAACCCAATAGCCTCTACCCCCCTCCTCTTTTTCAAGCACATGCACACACACCCCCACCTCTCCCTGCAACTCCATGTCCACGCCCCCCTGTCCAAACCCACCTACACGCACTCAAGGTCTGTTCATTATATATTTAGTTCACTCTTGCTAAAATTAGCCTTGCTCCATTCAGAGATACGGCACAGACACAGAGATGTGTAAAAGCAGCATCCTTTCTGGCTCTTTGGTTTGCACGTTTAGAGGTGCATCCCCTAATTCAGTCATTTCTCTCTGTCGCCGAGCAAAATCAACAAACGTCTAAAAACAGCCAGCAGCAGAAAATAACAGGGGGACCACCTTGTTTTGTGTTGTTGTTGTTTTTTTAACATGGGTGAGCTGGAAGAGGACAGGGAGAGAGCAGCAGGCTCAGATCCACTTTGTTTACATTCCTGCTCCCTGATCTACAGCAGTGCTCCGCCAAACAAACACTGACACACACCTCTAACCTCCCACACCTCTATCTGACCAAATAAACAAAAACAACTACAGAAAAAAAAAACACTGTCAGAAAAACAGCTCATCTAATCTCCATCTTATCACTTCCTTAGAAATTTTTTGTTTTTGCAAATGAGGTCCCGAAACATCAACAGATATATTTAAATGTGTAGTTTTCAAAGATGAACAAATGAACAAATAGTAGTGTACCTGTTGTACATAGCTATTTGGACTACCTTAGCTTGAGAAAGTTTAAAAAATTAACCAGATTTGAAAACTAACGGCTAGTCTGAGCCTCATCAGTTTGCTCAGAATTAAAGCATTTTTTATCTATAACGAGTTTATTACTATTTTTTCACAAGGTTTCCACAGAACTTCACTTCAAAATCTGTGAACATTCCTCTTTGTAAATCGTAAATTATTACAGGTACAGGAAGCCTAAAAGGAACAGTAACATGATTTGTTTCTGGTGACTGATGTAATAAATACAAGTTTTATTCTTCACCTTTATAAATTCATCAAGCAGAAAACTTCCTCAGAGAAGTCTTATAAGCATCTAAACTATGCCTTTTATAACCAGAAAGTCTGTTTTGCCTAAAGGAAAGTAGACAAAACTACTTTTTTTTTGTTTAGTTTTTGTCTGTGTTGACCATGTAAAGTTGAATGTACTCGCCACAGGAAAAAAAAAAAAACATTTGTCTCTTCTTCACTTTTCAACAAGTGACTGAACAATGCCTGATCCTGAAGTGAATGTAATCCTTCTTACCTCCAAGCTAAAATGAGGAGACGAGAGGTTAACTTTGTTTTTATCTAGAGCTGGAACATCCCGCCCTACTTTGCTTGAAGAGTTATGTATCAGAGGAGCAGGAACGCTGCTGTGTACGTGTGTCTGCAAGGGAGGGGGTGGGTTGCGTGTGGACAGGTGAACAGAAGAACAGTCTTTTTCAAAAACTGAACCCAAAAAAATAAGCTTAAAATCGTATTTTGACATGATAAATGTAAAAAAAATAACATTAACAAGCAGCAACAACCTTAAGTACCAACTCACAAACAAACAGCTATGAACCGGAAAGATATTTGTCTGTAATCTCTGGCATGAAAAGCCAATCAGAGGTGATGCACAACAACAGGAAAAACACGACACTTCAGATGCAGTGATGTGGAGAAGGTGTGTTTGTGTCTGTAAAATGGGAAAGGCGTGGCTGAATCATATGGTTTCTGAGAAACAGAAACAAGGGTCTGGAGAGAAGGGGACGAGGATGCATAAGAGGGGGGAGAAAAATGGAGTGTGGGGGGTGTTGGTTTCTTGAGACTGCTTGGCCACACCCCCACCACCTCCCCCGTTGTTGTGGCGGCAGATGGTGGGCCAGTCATTGCTGTATTGTCACTCTCCTCTGAGGGGCCAGATAACCAGTGAGCACTGCTTGGCGGGGCAGGTGCAAAAACCCTTGACCCCACACACACACTCACACACACCCATCCTCCACCATCTGCTGATAGCTCTATATGTACGCACATGGCAGAGGCACACAAAGTCAAAATGTGTCTGTGCTTGTGTGTGGATTTTGGAAGGGGGGCGGGGGGAGGTGAACAGTCTGGGTCTACAAATGGAGAGGGTGAGTCAGTGTTCTCCCCCGTCTGCACCCGAGCGAGACTGCTTTTATTCAACAAGCAAAATGTTGGATTGAAGACAGAAAAGGTAGAAAAAAAAGGACTATGATAGAGCAATGATAAAAAGGCTTTCAGATAGTCCAAAAAGAGAGACGTGACGAGGACAGCCAAACAAAAGAAAGACAGAAAAGGTGTAAAAATAGAGCTCACACCTCACTTTTTGCTTTATTAACACAGAAATAAAGGTGTGTGTATTTCCAGTAATCCCCTTACTATAAAACCACCTCACAAATTCTAAAATGTGATGTTTTTATTCATGTTTAATTATAGGCAATTTCAGCTACCAAATTAGCAAAAGGTTAATAATGAAAATGTAAATTGAGCAACAAAAAAAGGCATTTCCTTTTTTTTGTTTGTGGTTTAACATGTTTTTCATTTGCTTTTGTAGTATTAGCCTTTTCTTAAAAAAATAACCACAAGCATAATAAGAAACAAAAACACTCTTTGCAAAAGAAGTTCTCACATGACGAATTCAATCCTGTATTCGAACGGAAAATGCCACAAGATAAAGTCATTGAGTGGTGTCAGGATTCTCAACCATGACTGCATCACACATTATTCCCCAAAGCTTTGTAAAGGTATTTCCATATCATAATAATTATACTCAGCTGCTGTCCTTCTCCAATTACATGAAACACATACTTTAACTGGTGCATGTGTTGTTTACAATAAAACATAAAGCATCTTTCCTGGTCTATGATATATATATAGTGACTAGGGGTGGGCGTATCGATCCAGCATTGATACTATCGATGCCAAGATAGGTATTGGTACTGGGTTGATATTTGCTTTATTTGCACTACTGACTTTACTTGACAAATTTTAGTTGCCAAATGGTTTGTAATTAGTCATCAGTCTTTTTCATCGTGTCCGTGTGGAATATATATTTTGTTGTGTTGGCATTGATGAATCTATTTTTTGTTATGTTGTTGTTTTTTTTGTCATTTTTGTAGGGTTGTGAATAAAAATCAACATATTGATCTGTATCGATATTTAAAAAAATATATTATGTAAATTTTTTGGTCTTTTAATATCGATAACACCCCCTCCCCCCAGGCCTTAGGGGGCAGTTTAACAATGAAAGACTCCTGTTCAGAGCAAGGTACAGCAAACTGCAAGTGAGATTGTTGAATAAGCAAAACGGCCAGCAGTATTCTGGAAGTGTCTTTGTCCTTAAAAGCAGATGTTTGGACACATTTTGTTTTTCATATAATAAATATATAACATAATGTTATACTTTTGATGGTTTTGTTCAGTCAGTGGCTTTTAAGTTTTAAGTAATATGTATCAATATTGAACTGGGCCGTACTGTATGAGCTCTGTATTGAAAATTGTATTGAATTGCTCTATCCTGGGTGATACACAGCCCTGTTATATTATTTGCCTAAAACATCTGTCCTGTTTTATCACAATCATATGACTAAAGGCAAAATCAAAAGGAATATTTAATGGCAATACTACCTTTGTATTTACTTGGCTAAATTCCTTGTATCACCCACCTCAAATAATGGCTCATCTTAGTTCTTCTTTAAACCAACAAAATCCAGTTTGGCTATTATTTGACATTCAAAAAACTCGTTTGCATCATTTAATTGTCTTATGACAAGCTTGACCAATTAAACTAGCCCTCATATGTTGCTTTTTTCTTTTTCATTTGTAAACACAGTATAGCTAAGAGGCTAATTTATGCTAGCAATGTCATGTCATTGGTGTGGAAGTTTATACTGAGTGAAGAAAACTCAAAATAAGATGTTATTAAAAAGCATGTTGTCTATGGTAAAGTTATAATTCAAAGCATAAAGTTGTTGTTTATTAGACCAAACACTAAAAAAACAACTACCCTATCTACAAGTAGATAATGCTTACATATTTCCTGCATCTTGCTCCCTCACACAGCAGTGGCTTCAGATGCCTGATAAAAACAGGTGATGTCCCAAATGTACGTGATGCTATGGCTGGAATGCAAACAATGGTTCACTCTGAGATTACAAGAGAATGTGGTAAAACCTGTCTTCTTGTAGTAAACAAGAGAACGTCCTGTTTCAGAAATGTTCTCTATTTTTGTGGTAAAGAAAGATCATTGACATGTAATGAGCAGACAATGTTCTAATTTTTTCTTCCTTTTTCTGATCCATTCCTCTTCTTCACTGTTTCTTGCTCTTCAAGCAATAGCTCAATTGCCTATTTTGTTGCATATGAAAACCAAAACAAGTCCTGCATCCCTCAACGTTGTTTTGTCTCTCTTTTTTACCCTCCTCCTCCCTTTTGGTAGAGTAAACTCTAACAAATGTCTCCACTTAAGGTCATGTATCAGTTTTTTTCCCTAAAAAAGGAAAATTCTGTACAGGACTTACAGTGTGCATGTGTACAGTGCACATGTTAGTCACTGAAGTCAATTGTCCCGATACAAAACATGTTTATCAGCCCTCAGTCTTGTGAAAGAACATTTCATTGGCATGTTTGTGAAGTTGCTCACAGTGGGGAGAAAAAAAAAAAAAGAATCCGCCCACCCCCTCCTCTAAGTCCATCCCACCAGGTTAGAAAAACAAGTGAGCATTCACCTCTCCCAGCAACCTTTGCACACTGCCCGCATTCCAGTCCTGAAACCCAGTACCTGACAATTGATAAACAACTGACTCACTTGTTTTTCTGGGGAACCCGATGACTTGCACCGAGCTCCACACTGGCTGTGGCTCACAGCACGAGAGCCAGCTGAGACGTGGATGAACAGACAGCTCGGTTGTGAAAGCACAAACACTAATTAAACTCTACTATTTCCCCATCAGGAACACTGACTGGTGACTCATAATGATCCGATGTCTTTTCTTTTCGGGCAAACAACAACTTCTGACATGCCTCTGCCGGGTCTTTCCAGGCTCTGTAAATAATCCCTGCCATTTACAGATGCATTAAAAGCCAGTGATGCAACGCTCAACAAAATGGGGCAAAAGGTAATATTTTGATGGTAACTACTCTCCTTCCCACTAGGCACAAGGATTCAGTGCTTGCTCACCCACACATACCAACTTCTAAATGTTGCAAAACACTGCATATAGAGTTTATGAAAAGAAATTTTATAAAATTCAGTTGTTCTAGCTGCTTCTACAGAGTAGCAATGAGTGCGTCAGTGAATAAGATCTAGTCTCTTTTTTTGTAGTACTGACGTGGTACAAAACTGCGTCACTAAGGGAGATCAGAAAGAACCATTCACATACAGCCACACACATAAGCGTCAAGCCAAACAGAGTATAACTGTGAAAAGCTTTTTCAAAATAAAATGGTTGCAGGATAAAATATATCTAAATGAAGCGCAACTATACTGAAATACAGGGCAACGAAAACACAGCCTGCTGCAGAGACTGTGGGTGTGTTTTATACAGTCTTGCACACTTTGGTTCATCTCATCAGCGTTTTCATTTCAAGCTTTTACTTGGAAAGAAGCAGTGGGTGCTTCCAGGACTCCTTGTTCTGCAATTTCAAACAGATAAAAGACTTCCGCAGCATCACACAGCCTTAAGATTTTTCAGAGTCATGGGTGTGATGAGTAGGTGACTAATCCTATCTAAACATCACAGCCCACACCCAACGACAATGCTAATAACTAGTTGACTTCTCTCAGCTCCGGCAGCCTGTGTTTACATATCACTATATTAACATTAAAAGTGAATACGTTGCAGCAGAGGAAAGGCTTCATGACACTAAATTTTAGAACACAAAGTCTTTTTTGTCCTAGAAATAAGTCACAATCATACATTCGTAAAAGACCCAACAAGTTACCACGCTGTGTCACTTTTAAACTACTAGTAGTACAAACAAGTGAAGCAGACACACCAAATACAGCAATTATAAGTGTCCTGTTTTGATAGATATTCACTTTGGAACATAAAGGAGCAAATCAAGTGAATGTAAAGAGACAATCTGTGCGTACAAAGTGAGCCAGAGGAAAATATTTATCTTACTCAAACACCCTTCCTCATCCTGGTGAATAAACCTGAATGAATGGGTGTGGGTGTGTGTGTGTGACAATGAAAACTCACCTTTCACAGCAGCAGTAGTAGTCTCCTTAAATCCCAGGCTGGCATACGGGCTGGTGTTGAAACCATTCAGGCCCCCTTTGCAGCCGCAGGCCGTCTTGAACCTCAGCAGTTCATCACAACCCCCTAACCTGCAGCCCCCAAAGTTTCCCTCCATCAAGTTTAAGGCAATGTAGTTAAGTCCATTTTGATAACCAGCTGACGTCTCCCTGCACATGAGGCCGATGTGGTCTTCGCTTGGCCCCTCTGAGCTGCGAACAGAGCGGGACACATTCTCCACCGAGGCCGAGCTGTGTCGTTTGGTGTCGTGAGCAAATGACGGACACACAGGTGTGACAGTGGTTGTGGAAGAGAAGGTCTCCGAGCTGTGACGCCTACGGCCCTGAGGGTCAGCCCGGATAACTTTAGCCCCCCTGTTTGGATCCACAAAAGATAACAAAGGACCACCCAGGAGATAAGAGTCTAATGGCACAGGGGGAACTATTTCCACTAAGCTGCTCTCAAGGCTGAGTCTCTTGACACAAGCAGTAGGGCTGGTGGGGAGAGGAGCCACATCAGGGGTGCAGAGGACAGGTAAAGGGACAGGAGGGCCAAAAGTCATCTCGGCGTAGTCATCTTTGACTGGAGCGGGCTGACACACAGAGTTCCCTTGCTGTTTCATCCCCCTCTCCTTCATCTGCTCCTCCGTTCTGTTTTGCTCCTCGACACTTTGTGCATCCTGCTGGCTTTTCGCAAGACTAGGGCACATCAACAGTTCAGATGTGTGGTTTTGACACCCTGCTGAGGGAGAACCCCCCACTTGGGGTGATTTAAGGTGAACTGGGGAGCTGATGTCAACGTTAGCATAATCTGACAGTGACAGTGTTCCCCCGTTTATATTCTCAGCCTCAGAGTTTTCTGACGTCATGGATGTCAGTGGGATGTGGGAGGCACTACCAAAATCTATGTTGATGTACTCTCCTGGGCTGCGTGGCTCTGAAGGGAGGGGATGTTCGCTCATACATGGTAGTGTTCTGAGGGATTCCAGAGCCAGGCGGGTGGGTCGACAAAGCCTGTTGCGATGTACCAAGCCCCCATCAATGCGAGTCAGTCTGAGAGGAGATGGAACAGAGGACGGAGTATCTGGTGTTTCTGGAGAGCTGCTGGACAAAGTTTCTCCAGGTGAGAGTGGGCAGTAATTGGACTCCTCTTCTATCCGCTGTCTCTGTAAACTCATCACCACGTACTGGTCCGTGTCTGCGGATCCGTTGCGCTGTAGCTGTCCTTTAAGTGATCTTGGTAGCGAGCTGAAAGAATAAGGCTGTCTGTGCTGGAGGTGTGGATCTCCTGAAGGACTGAGAATGTAGTCGGGGGGTGTAACAGAGACAAGGGTGTCAACAGGAGACATGTACAGGTACTCTCCATTGCTGGGCTTTCCATCAGTGCTTTCCACTGACATCTTGTTTCCACACCACATAGGCATATAACCACTGTCCCCCAGAGAAACACTTCCAGGGGAGTCTGTGCGTAGGGCCAACCCTGTAGAGGGGTGTGAACGTGGGTTGATGATCTGTTTTGGAGCAGAAACACACATCGGACTCATAGGCATGTAGGGGTCGTCCTTGGACCCTGGTGTCTGAGGCCCCACTCCAGGCATCATTGGCATGTAGCCACTGTCACCGTGGAGACTGTTGGAGCTGATAGTAACATCCCTGTAATCCTCAAGTCCATTTACTTTCGGTGATGCCGTGTGGCATCTCAGAGAGGACTGACTTCCACCTGTGTACGTGGCTCTCATTAGAGTGTATTCATCCAGAGAGGCTGAGGAGACCTGTGGAGGACGCCTCTGCTGGCGTGGGGTCGTAAGAGAGTATGTTCGTTTACGATAGACCTTGTCCAGCTCTGCCAACCGCCGGTACCCATTCTGATTTTGCCGCTCCATCACCATGTAGCCATCAAGCTCACTGCCGTCCCTAGAGGGTGGGGTGTCTGCTTTGAGAGATTCAGGAGTGTTGCTGCGGAGGGTGAGGGATAACCTGAGGTCTCGTGCATCTGCAGGGCTGGAGCCATACTCCTCACATGATATAAAGCCTGCATCACTGGGGGATCCTGAGAAGGATGCGCTGCAGCTGGAAGGGCGGGGGGCACTGCTGTCCAGGCAGCAGGAACCATTTTTCGGGCAAGTGGTGGCCACCGGCGGTGAATGAGACAGAGGCATAGACATTGACTTACTGTGCTGGAGCGTGGAGGCTTCAAATGTCAGAGTGGGTCGTGATGTAATGGTGTGGGATCTGCTCAGCAGGGTCCTGTGGACCCCCGGGCTAAGGGGGCTCCCTGTCACCGACAATGGGCGTGTCATGGTGCCGTCGCCTTCGCTGGCCGTGCGTATCCGACAGGACGAACATTTGCTGACAGGAGAGGTGGCAGCCGTGCTGTCTGTGCGAGAGCGGCGGGGCAGCCCCGTCTGGCTCGGGGGGAGGTGGTTCAGGTGCCTCCGCGTGGGCACCGAGATGGGGTTGGTGCTGGAGGACTGGCTTTTGCTGCGCGGTCGGAACTCCGACAGCTCCTTCATCGCCTTCATGGCCTCCAGGATAGTTTCGTGGATATTCTGGGCCACCACAGAGTCGTCCGCCTGCATCCACAACTCCCCGGGGCCGGTGGCGGCGGACCGACCCACCTCGATGAAGAAGAAGCTGTCGGAGTGGCCGCACCGCCGGATATTCATCAGCTGCAAAATGACCGAGGCCACCTCAGAGTTGAGCTTGACGAAGCTGATAGTCCGGCTGGAGAGGCACAGCCTGTAGACTCCGGTCAGGTTTCGGCTCTGTCCGAGGCCTCTGGACTTCAGGTTTACCTGCCAGACCTCCTTGTAGGCGGCGGCCACCGGCGTTATTACACCGTAGCTCGCCTCGTCGAAGCCAACCAGCGAGGACGCAGAGTTGGACGCCGAGCCGTCATAGACTTTCCCCTCAGCCATTAAATCCGTCAGCGCCCGGTACCAGCTGTCCTGTTCCGGTTCGTTCTCGGCCACCACGGCGAAATACTCATCCTTGGTGTAAAGCGCGATGAGATACTTGTGTTTGGCGTCCGCTCTCTTGCTGATATTGAGGCAACTGTCCAGAGAAATAACTCTCTTCGCGGCTGATTTGTTTCTCCATTTCTTCTCGCTCTCGTAGTACTCCAGCCGGGCGGGGAGCCCCTCGTCGGGCTCCTTTAAAACAAAAAAGCGCTTGTGTCCGTGTTTCTGCTTCTTCAGATATCCACATTTCTTCACGCCGACAGCGGCTCCCATCAGCGACTGACCGCCCGTGTTTGGCGGACTCGCCATTCTCCTGCGTGCGTCGCGACCAGTCGCTTCTTTTCCTGGAGCCGCCGAAGATGAAACGAGTTCTCCTTCTGCTTCTTCTTTCTTATTGTCAGTTCCAATCTGTGCGTCTTCTCTCGCTGCCGAGCAATAAATAACACATGTCTGCTGAGTGCTCAGACTGAAGAGAGGAAACAACATGTGACGAGCTACACATCCAGCTTTGGTTTTAAAAAAAGGAATGGAAAGGAGAAAGAAAAAACACACACACACACGCCGACAGTGGGCGGTGCGCTTTGAGCTCATTGGGCTTATTGGTTGAAACCGTATGAATGCTGGAGTGAAAGAAACAGCCCTCCTACTATCACTCTGCCCTCTTCCGACTCATTTAAGCGTAGTCAGTCAGCTTTATTTATAGCTCCTCTGGTCTCATGATCCATTTGGCTTTTTTTTTTTTTTTACACATTTTAGCACGATATTACCCCAAAATAGCCAATTCAATAAGTTGTTCCTGTCATATAAAGCATGTGCGTCATTTAGGTTTGGGAGGATTGCATGGGCATTATAAGCGTAAAAACATGGCTCGAATTTGTAGAGCTACTTTAATTGCGTTTATTTCAGCACATTGATTATAAGTTGTATTCCAGCTAATAAACAAACATCAGAGTCTGAGGATCAGCGCCAGGGTATATAATCAGGGTAAAACTGTTTATTCTAACACGTTTTTAGCGCCTCTTTCTTCGTGACAAACTAGTGCAGGAGCTTTATGATCAGTGCGTTTAATTGCGTAACGTGGTCGCCTGCTGCGCGGTGTTTTCCAACTGTTTCATCTCTAAATTTGTCTTCACGCTGTGATATAGGACAGAAATGTTCAACCCTATCTTAAATGTATGCATTTACGCATCAGAATAAACCCCTATATGGTCAAATGAAACCGCTATGACGTAAAAAAAATATCAAAAATTTCTTATATAAACGCGTCACTGGCTGACGGCGTGCGTAATGATGAAAATGCAAGGATCCAGCTCTGTGTGTGTGTGTGTGTGTGGTGGTGATGCGTTGAGCCTCTAAGAGGCAGCAGTCTGTCAGTTTGACTTCCTGTGGGGTGAGATGCTGCTCAGGCTGTTTCACTGACAGAAGCGAGCTGTACACAGTGTCCTGGCTCCTCTGAATGCAGGTCAAACAGCAAACAGGGAAATAACACCCACAGCCCTGAATTCTAACTAACAGGGCCAATATTTCGTTATTTTGCTTTGACTTTAAGTGAGTTAATAGTCAATAAAAAGTCATTTATAGTTTTGAACAGTTATAAGGACATAAAATTGGACCCCATGTGTCTTCTTTTTTCCCATTCAAATCCCAGAGTGCTTGCTCAGCAATAACCTCCCTGTCCTTGGCATAGGTCGATTGAGCCAGGACAGAGGATCAAATAAAAAAAGCAAACCTGTTTAATTTGTTGATCGCCTACTTTTCTACACAGAAAGTGATTTATTTGTGTTTTGTCTGGGCCTTATTTAAAGCTCTACTGATCAGGACATTGATATAAATAGATGAAGAGGGGTGGAGCGCCTCATCTATCTATATCTGTCTTCTGATACACGACAGGCTCCGATTTAAACTTTTACACACTTTGATAGCAGGCAAAAAATAGCAGGCTGTTTGTGTTTTGTAGCGTGTTACCTTCTGCCTACGTCTCTCATTAGACTTTGAGAGAAGTCTCTCAAGAAGAGAACAGCTTGCCTTGTATAATACCATGACCCGGCCATGGGCAGCATCAACAGCAATGGAGTGGGGGTGGTGAGAAGAGTGAGCAGGGAGCAGTGAGAGTGACTTTCTTTTCTTTTTTTTTTTGCATAACCCATTGATGCATGAGAAATTGAAAGTAGCTGTCTTTTACCACCGAGGTGTTTATTGGGTGCACTGCTTTCCAAACCCCAAACTGGTAGCGTCTGCAAAACGTCCTTGCCCTTTTCTTAGTTAACTACATGAATATTTATCTCCATACAATTTACACAGCATGGTGCATTAATTTGCAAGTTAATTAAATGGCCAGCCGAACCTGATTTACAAGGCTTTAAATGGGTCGTCTCGCAGTATCTTGCAGTCTTCTCAACATATTCTGGCAGTTTTTTTGTTAGTTGTTTTTTTATTTATAAAGTATATGATATAAAGACATGACATGATATAATATAAAGTACCACAAAGTGATATTTGAGTAAAAGTACAAGTATCTTACTAAAAGATTTCTTTGGGAAAAGTTAAAGTCTCCTTTAGGAATATTACTTGAGTAAAAGTTTTAAACTATCTGATATTTTTTTGTACTTAAGTATTAAAAGTAAAAATATTGATTTAAAATGAGCAGTTAGATTTTCTGTAATGACATTTATTAGGAGGTGACCTCCCCAAAAAATACAGAAATTTCTGTCGTATTAAAATAATTAATTTTTGTTAAATTTAGGATGCACTAGTTTCAGTTTATATACATATATCAAGGCTGCAAACAAGTTGTAGGTTGATTTAAATACAAACAGCTCCAACTGTGCTGAGTCACAAGCCTGTGTTATATCACTATATGCACTGTCACTCTGTGTAATGATTAGTTTCATAAGCTTTCATCAAGTAGATTAGTACAGCCAAACTGATGAGAAGAGATTAGGCACCAATGGTGGGGGGTTAGATTAAGCTCGCTGCCACATTTTGGCCCCCCTCAAATGCACTATAAACACGCATTGTTAGAGTCCAAACGTCACACACATGCTCCTCACCCCCCAGCTCCCCTCATCTCATTAGTCAAAGCCAAAACAGATTATAGTCAAAGCCCAGGGTGTCTGATTCACATTGTTGTGGTCGTGATGTTTTGATGTTTTTGATCCGGCAGTAATCCCAATGTTATTTAGAGCCTTTTTTTTTGTCGTATTTGGTTTGTTTTGTTCACTATTGTTCATTTTGCCTTTAATTTATTGATGGTATAGCTTGTTGATGATAAATAAAACAAATTTGTGTTATTTTTCCCCATTAAATACCTTCTGGATTACACAAACATAATTTCAGTTGTACTTATTCTCAGATGCTTTGTTGCTAAATTTGTATCAGAAAGATGTACCATTAATAAAATCTGAATTAAAAAGAAAATAATTATTGTAGAATAGGAACAGTGTGGTCATTTTCACTGCAGTCATTTTATGTGTAGAAAAACATATTTTGCTCAAAAAGAGTTTTTTTGTGTGTTTGTTGATACCACTTTTATTGATACAATAACACGATTGTGTGAGTCCAAAAACAATGAAAGAATTAAGTCACTGTCAGCAAAACACAAAGCTACACAAAAACATGGACACAGCAGTTTAGTGACATCACTCTGTTTTTAATGTCAAACTTGGCTCAAGCATGTCATTAAAAACAAAATATTATATCATCTTGTGGTAAAGCTGTAAATCCTGAAAAGCCTAGTGATGGTAACTGAGCCCAATTGTTGTGCTTTTAAGACCATACAGACTACACCACAACACCAGTAATTGACCCAATTCACAAGTCAATCCACCAAAATAAAACAGAAATTTCATTGCTCAACTTTTAGGCTGATTGATCTGAGGCAGTGGGCTTAAAGAAAAGATAATGTGGTGATGGGAATGTTTGTGTAATTGGTTGTCTAGTATTGAGCTATTAAAGGTTTTGATTTGTTTAGCTGACCGGTTAATTGGAAGAAACTTGTCTTAATATATAGTAATGGGCACAGTGGACAAAGGGACTGCATAGACATCTATATGGTGCTAGAAACTCAATTATAGTTGATCATCAAAGCCCCCCTCCTGTTGTGTAATTAGGGCTGCGTGTTTGATGAAGAATTGTGAGGAGGCAGTGCTTTACTGTGATCCCTGCTGTGTCTCTGCTTAACAACTGTATTAGCATATATTCTGTTTTCTTCGTCTTTATGTATTTAATAGGCTAATTTAAAAAGACAAATGGTTTAATTCTGACCACATTAAACGTTCAAACCACTTTATTGTAAAAAAAAAAAAAGTAGTATTTATATATTTTACTTAAATGCTATTATTTAAACCTTAAAGTGCCAGTGACATCAACATTTTTATATTTATATAAAAATGTTATATATATATATATATATATATATATATACACACACACACACATAGTATTTTCAAATAAAAAATGTATTCTTTGACGTTTTCAAGGATATGCATGTTAGAAGTACTTTAATATCTGGCTGCTCTTGATGATTATTCATTTGTAAATAACAAAAACTTTAGGTACAAAACTGTCATTCAAAATTGACTGTGCTGTAAATGTTTCTAAAATAGAATTTGTGTGAACTGCAGTGGACTGTTTGAGACAGTTTGTTTTGTGCAGGAAAGTTTTCAGACTATAATAACTTATTAACGTTATGCAGACTGAAGCCGTACACAGACAGCATCAATATTCATGAACACATCTTCTCGGTCTCCCACCTAAAACAGTGGCTCAGACTGGCTTTGATTAAACAGATACGAGTACATAAGATATTCAGACTCCATAATACCATCATCAGTCATTTGTCATAATTATGTTTTATCAGGAGTCACAAGATTTGAGAGAAATGACAGAGATAAAGGGTCTGCCTCTCGGCCTCCATCACCTAGTGATGAAGGGAGGCCATTAAAAATGAAGATCCAGTTTGTCTTTGTTCATATGGCATCATTTTTATTGTCACATCTGGAAAATACAATTTCAGGTTTGGAAAACTGAGGCAAAACATAAAAGGCATGTAAATTATTTAGTGTTATTTGTTTATTTTAAAGTCATGTCTTGAGGAGGTTCAGAGCCCCTATTTCCAATACAGATGAATAAATATAAAATCAACCTTTTGGCTGTAAGAGAAATGTGTTCTGGTGGGATTTAGCTTGTGGTGGCTTTAGCCTCTTTGCAGCACAATGACAGTTCTTGTTGTGTTGGGCTTGTTCGTTTATTGAAGCAAGATTAAAGGGAAGTGTGTAGGTGTACATTATTTACAAAGGTATAGTGCAGGTTTTTAAAAAGGAACTATGTAGGAGTGTGTAGGTAGTCACCCATCCCTTCTTGTTTGTTTAGTTGTTTCGGTGTGTGTGGATTGTGTATCGACTGCTTCAGCTTTTTAGTCTAAACTGACCTCTTGATTCATTATTCATTCCCCTTCCTTCTCATCATCCTCTCTTCTCTCGTTTGGTAAGTCTGATACAAACCCATTCACACATTTCGTACTGTAGCTGCAGTAACACACTTCTAAATGTACGTATGCTGTTGTTCCTTTTTTCTCAGAATCTGCTTTTTAGATGGCCAGTTCCCTACAGTTCCCAACAAATATTGTAGCAAAGTGAAAAAAAAATCAAAACACATACCAGCAAAAGAGTGAACATCTAAATGTAACCTTTATCGTTACCAGTCACCGTGAAACGTGGACAATCATGTAAATAGCGTGTGCATGTCTGTTAGTATATATATA
>JARVGW010000136.1:16878649-16898479 GCA_031762495.1 Anablepsoides rubrolineatus
TTACTGGAGTAACTATTTTCCAGCTGACTTTTTACTTGTCCTCCTTACATTTTAAAATGAGCTTTGTTACTCATTTGATTTAGGCTTTTTTCATTTAGTCTTGTTGGTTTAATTTAGTTTCAAAACAGCCTTTTGCTACTTCTAGCTTTCAGTTTGTGTTTTGATACTTTTAATTTCCATTCTTTTAGGTAAATGAATTTCCTCTTCTTTGGCAAATTTCAGCAGTTATTCAGGTCTCAGCGTTCACTCTGTGTTTTCATAGGAAATGTCCTTTCTCTAATGTTGTTTCCTTCATGTTTTCCATGGGCAGATTGTTCTGTAACCAGACAGATGACGAGGAATCCTCAGTTTGATGTAAAAAGTGTTCAGTTTGCTCCTCAGTTCTGTGTGATGTGTAAACACCGACTTAAATAAAAGCAGAACACAGAGGGGGGCTTCAGTGTGTAATTTGGCTTAACCCTGGTTTAAATATGAGTCATGAAAATAATAGTGATGAGCCCAAGCATCTGCCAAGATGGGTTTTTTCAGCACCCCATCACACACACACACACATACACACAGAGTGAAGGCAGGATAAAGATGCTCTTTACATGGTTGGCAGCACAAACAGGATGAAAAGTAAACTTGGCAGAAAGAACACCTTTGAAGCAGTAAAATCCTTTTTCTCTACATGACACACATTAACAAAATGCATGTAAGCACTTGTCACAGTTTGGGGAGGTTGGACCCAGGAATCCAGACTGAAAAACCAGGAGCTCTAGTAAAAACTTATCATTTATTAACAATAACAAAAAGGCAGCAACAACTAACACAACACTCGAAGACAAAGGAGACCCAGATGTGTCATAATGCACACACACACACACAATGCCAGACTGATGAGTGGGGTGAAGCTGAGGGACTATAAGAACTGAAGCTGAGAAGATTAGAAAAAACCAAACAAAATAAAACAGGTGTGAGTGGTTGTGGCAGGACTGAAGAAATGACAGTAGGTAGGCCATGAAAACAAACTGTACACACAGAAATTGTCAGGGTCCGAAGGTGAATGAACCCAAAAGCAGGCAGACACAAAAAGCTTCAAAAAATAAAACTATTTATTAAATAAACAAAAAGCTGACTAGGCAGCAAAAACTTACAAAAAGGGAGGCGCAGGGAAACAACAAGGAGGACCGAGACTGATGGGGAAAATCCATACAATGATCCAGTGAGGGTGTGGAGGACATGACCAGTATATATACCAACAGAGGGAGAGAGGAAATGACAAACAGCTGAAGAAGAACTGATTGGGGATCACGGACAGGTGTGGAGGTTAATGAGCAGGTAAGCAGACTGAGGAGGAATGGAGAGCAATGACACAGGAAGGACACAAGAGGAAGACAGAACACAGGACCACAAAAACACATCCTCACACTTTCATTTCTAAGATCAAAAAACATGTTTTTTTTAAATGCAGCAGTCCCAATTTCCCAGAAATGAAATAACAAGAATCAAAGCGCAATTAGTGATACTCACTATAGGCACAGCTTTTTTTTCTAACTCTGATGCTGGGCTCAGCTGCATGCATCATGCAGTGTCAGTATGATTATTGTGGTGGGTGATACTAGGAATTTTGGTATTGATCTGATACCAAATAAAAACATGGATATTATTGTCGATTTTGATATCAATACTTGTCATGTTCCATCCATCCATATATCCATTATCTTCCGCTTTATATGAAGTCAGGTGGGGCAGTAGTTTGAGCAGGGAAGCTTAGACCTCTCTTTGCCCAGCCACCTTTTCCAGCTCTTCTAGGAGGACTCCAAGGTGTTCCCAGGCCAGCTGAGAAACATAGTGTCTCCAGCGTGTCCTGGGTCTTCCTCGGGGTCTCCTCCCAGTTGGACATGCCTGAAGCCCCTCCCTAGGGAGGCATCCAGGAGGCATCCTTACTAGATGCCCAAACCACCTCAACTGGCTCCTCTCAATGTGGAGCGACTCTACTCTGAGTTTATCCCGGATAACTGAATTTCTTAGCCTATCTCTAAGGGAGACTCCAGCTACCCTGCGGAGAAAATTCATTTTGACCGCTTGTAACTGCAATCTTGTTCTTTTGGTCACCAAAGTTCTTTACCATAGGTGAGGGTAGGAACATAGACTGATTGGTAAACAGAGAGCTTTGCCTTACAGCTCAGCTCCCTCTTCACCACAACAGACTGGTACAGAGTCCGCAAAACTGCAGAAGCTGCACTGATCTGCCTATCAATCTCACGCTCTATTCTTCCCTCACTCGTGAACAAGACCCCAAGATACTTGAACTCCTCCACTTGAGACAGAACTTCACCCCTAACCCAAGGTGTCCACCACCGAGTTTGAGGATGGCCACCGCGAGAAGCACAGACAACCTTGCAGCCACAGCTCAAGGCAGCTGCTTTAACAATTGAGAGGCAGAACATGGCCCACTCAGACTCAATGTCCCACAACTCGGCTGGGATGTGGGTGAAGTTCTCTCGGAGGTGTGAGTTGAAGATCTGTCTGACGGGTTCCTCGGCCAGGCGTTCCCAGCAAACCCTCACTACATGCTTGGGTCTACGGGGTCTTTTCGGCATCTTTCCTCGACATCTGATCCAACTCACTACCAGGTGAGTCGTGATGACACGACTACAAAGTCAATCATCGATCTGCGACCTAGGCTGTCCTGGTGCCACATGCACTTATGGACACGCATATGTTCAAACATGGTGTTTGTGATGGACAAACTGTGATTAGCACAGAAGTCTAACAACAGAACGCCGCTCGGTATTAAGTTGATTATTATAAAACAAAGAACAAATAGTTTAAATAAAAATGTTTTGTATAATAATTTCAACAAAATAAAACAATGTAACAGTATAAAAATATTCAAATAACCCCCTTTGTACCACACACATCTGTTTAAGAAAAAACTCACTACTGTAAAATAACAAATAAGGAACAATGTAACAATAATATAAATATGTCAATAACAAATAATAATAATAATAATATTAACAAAAAATAATAACTTACATTGCATGCAGGCATGATGTAATAATTTGGAAATATCTTTTTTGCTTTAAAAAATAAAGTCAGTAGTTGCACATAAAGTGTAAACAAAATAATCGATCTCAGCACGCTAATATCAATCCAACACGATACTCATCCTGATATTGATCATATCGATATATTTATTTTGTAAGACACACTGTCTACCTGAAAAGGTTCTAACTTTAGCCGTAGTTCAACTTTTCTGAAATGGAGCTATTCTGACTGGATTGATGAGCTAATGTCAAAAACAGACTAACACCAAAATGGATTGTTTCTCTTTTAGAAATATAGAATGATTGCTATTTGATAAAGCTTAATGCTGTTGATTAACATTCCATGGTAGTTTAGATCCTGTGGTTATTTACAAATGCAAACAGCAGCCCAAACTGTAGCACTTCTTCTGCAGCCTGGGACACTTCCTACAGGAATAGCTTAACATTTCTGCCAGAATAACTGTCATGCAAACCAGTTTACTAAAATAGTGTTTGAACAAACCACATGTTTGAGCCTGGAGTTAAAACAGCAGCAATCCTTCATCTACTATTAGCTATTATAAATACATACGTTCCTCAAATGAACACTGCAATACAGTTGTTTTTTAGGAAAGGTCTGAATTGGATGGAGCTAAAGTGAGACCCTAAAGTCATAATCAATTATTGACCATCTCAAATTTGCAGAATTTATTTTAAAACATAAACGCATAATTGAAATAGTCCTAATGTAGTTCTGCATGACTGACTTATATGATGATGAGTGTTAGATCTAAATACACCCTTATTTAAATTTTCTTGCCCAAAATGTCTGAGCAGTCTTCAACTCCATCAGGACTAACTTTTGTGAAAAGTAGACAAAAAGACAAGTAATAATTTGTGCAATATCATTTTTTTCTTTTCTGACACACTATAACAATAATTGCATAACACATGACATTCCAGGTTTTGTAAGAGCACTTTTTGTAACATTGCCCCAGCTTTTCAAGCTTTTCCAACCATTTATTTGGCCTGTTTTACTCATTAGGCACACACAGTCACATCATTACAAAAATGTTACTAACAACAATTACAAGGAGCACAGCTCCTCATAGAAAATACATATGATTCTACACAAACAATAAAAAACCTCATACAAGAATGTGAGCTTTATGTTCTCATGTGTACATAAATTACTTTTTAATGCTGTTAATGTGTATGTACGTGCAGTAAGGGGCATTAAGATAAACTGTGTGTGTGTGTGTGTGTGTGTGTGTGTGTGTGTGTGTGTGTGGTATTACCTTTAATGAGATCAGAAAAGAGTGTGGGAGAGGTCACAAAGTTAAATTATGCATGTTGTGTAATTAGCCAATCGAGTGTTAAAATTAGTTGTTGATGAGTCTTTAGCAGAAATGAGATGATGGTTCTCCCTCAGGTTGAAGGAAGCCTTTTCTGCAAAGACAGAATCAAACCAGACAAAGAACAATTAGATTGTTCAAAGATGGGTTCATTCCCCGCTCACAAAAACCTTAGTTTATAGTGGCATTGTCTGTGTCTCAATCTAAACTTAGCTCTTGTATTTATTGGATTTCTAATGAGGCACTCAGAAGGTTATTAGCTGATCTGATATATGGCTTTAATTACAGCCTCAACTCATTCTGTAGTATAATAGTATACGTATAACCAGAGATTGTAAACTCACCGACAAACATCCTCATTATGGTCGTATTAATCTAACATCACCCTGAGAAACAACACATAATTGGAGCTCCCTCCCTGTTTTTTGTTAAAAAGCAAAATGAGATTAAAGTCTCATCTGGGAGTTAAAAAGGATGACAGTTGTCATAGATGGACAAAAATAGTAATACCTGGAATAAATACAAATATTTGTTGCATACAAGTACAAATGATTAAAAGCTTGTGTCAATAAATGTTAACTTACATTTAAGTAACATTAAAGGAATGAGTTAGATGTTTTGAAGTGGGATTCTGTAGAATGGTTATGAACATTTTATATTTTATTTAAACGAAATGATGACTATGGCTGTGTCTCAATTCATGAGTTGAAGCCCACGTTGGTTTCGGTCAACGTGGGCTTAAAACACTAAAGACCCCAGAGTTATGTGGTTGATGTCAGATTGTCTGCTGTTGGACATTGACCATATCTGTCATGGTTTTATTCCTAATAGCACCTCTGTTTCACCTCATTATTATATTCAGTGTAACTCCTTAGCCAGTGTTAAAAATATTTTAAATTTTCTTATCTATTATTGCAGCTCTGGTATAGGGACAGATGTGAGATGTGATCACAATGCATTATTCAGTGCTTGATTTATTTTTCATTATTACTTGTGATTTATTATTAACTGCATACATTCTCTGAGATATTTCACAGAAAGGCAGGAGCTAAAAGCGCTTTATATGTAAATGACAAAGTATTAACACCAAGACAAAGACAGATATCCCATATTACAAAAGTTTGATGAAACTTTAAAGGGGTCTTGAAATCTATATGACTATATGCGGAAAAACAGGAAAACATCAAGTACAACATAAAAAAGCTAATGAGGGTAGGTTTTTTATTGTGGAAACATTGTCCATTCTGGGCTTAGCCCCTAAAAGTTAGATGTCCCCAAACACTGAATTTTAGCTTTGCAACAAACTGAGTTCACTCCAACAGACTCTCAGTTATAATAAATCTTAGCTCAGTATCTATACATTTGACTGAATTATGACTATTATGTTGTAGTTAAGGTTTGTGAGTTGTGACAAAGTATGTCTAAGAGGTTAAGATATTTTGCCAACATAAGAACATAATGCACTGTTTTTAGTAGCTGGTGGGGATTTGGTAAAGTTTAGTTCTGCTTTAAACACAAATTGTTGTTAGAATAAATACATTATAGAGGGACGGAGCTAGACTTTTTGGCACAGGGTGTCATGGGGTGGCCAAGATGTTGTTTTTTTTTTATAATTGGGGCACATACAATTAAAAAAAAGTATTCTGTATTTAAAAATTCAATGGTCGCCACAGCTAATTCCAAATGGCTTTAATTCAGCAGGTTAACTGTGATTCATTTTTGTGCGATCAGAGCAAAGAATGATCCAGAAACAGGCTGAATGCTAGTGGCAGCTTATCACTCAGCCACTTTTACTCACACAAAGCTGAATATTAGTGTAGATTTGATTTCTAAATGCCAATCAAAAATGTATGATGGCCACCACAGCTAACATTAAAAGGTGTAATTCAGGTATTTTAAGTCTTAATGAGATGCCATTTGTTGTTGAGCTAAGAATGATCATATGCCGATTACCAATGCTAATTCCAAATCAGAGTGGTAAAGTAACTAAGTACAAATACTTTGTTACTGTACTTAAGTAGAATTTTGGGGTATCTGTACTTTACTTGAGTAATTATATTTCAGCCTACTTTTCACACAATTATCTGTACTTTCTATTTCTTACATTTTTAAACAAGGTAAGAAGTAGAAAGTTGTTACTTTTATTTCATTTTGGCTCATTATTGTTAAAAAAAATATTATCCTGATAAATTGTGCCTCCTGGAAAGAGTGAATTTAATTTTAGTTGGATGAGAAGCATAAATATATATCATTCTGACACCGAATTGTACACAAGCTGCACACCTTTAGAAAAACAACTTTTTTTTGGAGAGTTCACCTCCCAACAAATGTCATTTTGGAAAATCGAACTGCTCATTTTTACTCAATACTTTTACTTTCAATACTTAAGTACATTTTATGTCAGAAATTTACTTTTGATACTTAAGTACAAAAAATATCAGATACTTTAAGACTTTTACCCAAGTAATATTCTTGAAAGATACTTTAACTTGTACCAAAGAAATTTCATAAGATACTTGTACTTTTACTCAAGTATTCCTTTAAGGTACTTTATACAACATTGTTCCAAATTAAGCCAACTACTAATGCTGACTATAATGCTAATTTTATAAAGCGCTAAATGGCAGCCATTTTTAAACATCCACAGCTAAAAAAATATGTACAGTACATGCGCTGGTCATAAAATTAGAATATTATGAAAAAATGGATGTATTTCAGCAATTCCATTAAAAAAGTGAAACTTGTATATTATATTCATTCATTACACACAGACTGGGTGGCAATCTGTCAATCAGCCATCACCCTCCTATGGGCAGTGGCTGATTGCTAACAGCTGCAGCTCATTTGCCTCCTCATCAGTGCTAGCTTTATAAAGCTCTTGTTCAGTGTTGGATCAAAACATCCCTTTGGTATGGTTCTGGCCTATAACCTAAAACTTCTGGTTGCCTGAATGTTATTAATCTGTTACCTGTCTCCAGTTCTCCCTGTGCCCATGTTCTTAAAGTGTTTGCACCTTGGCATCCTTGTCCTCCTGTGTTAAGCATCTATCTGCACTTACCTATACTCCTTTGTCCCTCCTCCACCAGCTCCTGTAAATACACTTGCCTGGATACCTGCCTTCTGGAAATCCTGGTCCTCACCTGCTGCTCAATTTCATCTTAACAACCCAAATCTGTAAGCTTTCTTTTGTTCATACTCACCGTCGTTAATACTCCATCTGGCTCCTGGACTCGCCTTCATCCCCTCCACAGCTCTAGACACCCCTCCTGGCAGTTAATAAAATATATTTATGTTATATTCAGTTTCTGAGTCATCTGTTCACATCTCATGCTGTTAAAAGTCCTTACATCTCTCCTGAGTTCCTGGCAGACTGATATATTTCAAATGTTTATTTATTTTAAATGTGATTACAACTGACCACTGATAAGAATTCCAAAATCAGTATCTCAGAAAATTTGAATATTAAGACAAA
Source organism: Anablepsoides rubrolineatus (assembly GCA_031762495.1). Lineage (NCBI taxonomy): Eukaryota > Metazoa > Chordata > Actinopteri > Cyprinodontiformes > Rivulidae > Anablepsoides > Anablepsoides rubrolineatus. The sequence goes on from JARVGW010000136.1 coordinate 16,886,491, forward strand.
TACAAAAAATGGAATTTCAGAAATTAACATTAAAAAGTAAGAGCATGTACTACACTCTATACTTTTGCCTGGACTACTGCAGCAATGCAGTGTGGAGTTGATCAGTCTGTGTCACTGCTCAGGGGTTATGAGAGCCCAGGTTGCTCTGATAGTGGCCTTCAGCTCTATATTGGGTCTGCTGTATTGCATCTTGCTCTTCACAATATTCCATGGATTTTCTGTCCATTAGTAAAATAAACATTTTAACTATATCAGTCTGTGGAATTAATATAATTTTCCCTTTGAATGGATTTACTGAAACAACTTTTTTATAATTTTATTTTTTTTAATATTATTCTAACAATATTTGGTAAAAATCACATGCCACCCCTCTGGCTCTGCCCCTGACATTATCAGTAAGTTTGAAAGGTTTAGGATTAAAATGTCCTCAGATTGATTTGTACAATTTATTGTGTTGAAAAAAAATTGAGACGTTTAGGAAAAATGTGTTCCTCTGGGTTTTCTAATTCTTTGACTTCACGGGTGGTTTACATAATGAATGAGTTTCAGTTTTCAGTCAATCTTTAAATCTTGCTGCAGCTTGAGCTTTCATGGTGTGTGTGTGTGTTTGTGTGTGTGTGTGTTTTTTCTTAACCAACATCCGTGTATCAGATTGCAGACAGTTGACTTCTGTCCCACAGGAATTGTCGAATGCCTGGGATGACATTTCCTGTGTTCTCTTGCAATCATTGCACCCCCTCACATCCTCCACCCCCACTGGCTGCCAGAAACACTCCAGTACTTCCTCATCCCACACAGACCCAATCTGACTGTCGACGGTGCAGGCAAAAAGAGCGCTTTACTCTACGTTTACCGTACACATGTGGTCCTCTGTGATCCCCCACCCACCACATCCTCAGAGACCTGTGCCTCTGACTCTTCCAGACTCAGAGATGATTTATTTCTCCTTATGAAGGAGGTCCAGGTTGCGTAATTCATTGTAAAAGAAAGATGGATGCAACTCATTGGGAAATGTTAAATATTTAGACACTTCAGTAGAGAAAAGGGAGGAAAATGATGAAGAAGTGAGTTGAATGGTATAAAACTCCATCTTCTTAATTTCAACGTAGACTTCATTACATATTCATGGTGCTGTGGCCATAATAATGAGTGTGTGTGTGTATGTAGTGTGATCATACAAATTATCCATCACTTGTACTTTAATTGGGCTTAGGCCAAAAAAGGATGGTCTTACATCATTCTATGTAAAAACAAATACTCTAATTTTTCAAATTATTTGCTTGAGTGCCTTTTCTGGCCTTTTTTTTTCTTCATTTTTTTTTTCAAATATGACTCTTGTATATGTCTGATTTTTTCATTAACGCAGCCTTTGTGCCCCCCTGGGGGTGTGTGTTCATGTGTGTGTGTCTCACTGCATACACACTGTTACAACTCTTATCTATGTATGATATTTCAGACATCACACATGTCACTTCTGAGAAATGTGATTACTGGGCTGCTGCACGTGTTGGAATTTCCACAAATTAGCTACAGTATGTTATTTGAAGTTTATGTACCCTAACTAATACTATTTTAATAGCAGGACATAGAATGATTAATTTAGTCCCTCGCTGTATTGCTATTTTCACTCACAATGCAGCGTTTATGTGTTAAGTGCTAAAAAACTAATGAAAATTGTCTATTTTACCTTTTTAAAAAGTGTAAAACATATATTTAAAAAGTCTACTTTTAATTAAAAAACACAAATTTTTAATGGATCAAATTTACCAAATGAAGCTTAAAACTGCCTAAAATACAACCATGTTTCTGAGAGCCTATTGGATCCCTGTGGCTCTGTTTACATGAGGGAATTGAAACCTGCCCCTCCCAAGAACATTTTGACACATCCATTAGGGGTGGGCGTATCGATACCAAAATGAGTATTGCGTGACGAGATTAAATCATTTGTTTACATTTTATTTGCCCTACTGACTTTATTTTTCACAAATAAAAGGAAAAAATAAAGACAGCAGTACAGTCTCCAGTCATTACTCCTATGCATCGTTATTTTTATGTTGTGTTATTGACATTGTTATATTTATTTATATGTTAATTTTTTACATTGTTGCTTTTTTGTTAGTTTGCACTAGTGACCTTTCTTAAACAACTGTGTGTAGAAAAAGGTATTAGGGAAGTTTTTTGACAATTTGTATATTATTACAATACTCTGTTTTGTTGTCAGGTTTTCAAAACATTTTATTTGCCTAAAATCTTTATTCTGTGTTTTATCATAATTGACTACCTAAATAGAAAATTTTTCAATGAACATGTCAAGTATTGGTATAAAAATCAGCGACACTAGCCCTTTATTTGATATCGGATCAATACCAAAAATATTGCTCATCTCTAACATCCATCCATACCTTCTTCCTTTCAGGGTCACTGGTGCTCATATCCAGCAGTCACTGTGTGAGGAGTGGGTTTCACTCTTGACAGGTCACAAGTACATCAGAGTTTTACGATATATCGCTCTACCTGCCACTCAAGAGGGGACTGGTGACCATGGTTCTGTATTATGTTCATTTTTCACATGCTGCAAGAGGCCAGTAGGTGTTGTGCCCATGAAACAGCTCAAGTTGTCAGTCAACTTCATCCACAACACCTTCTTCCTTTTATTTTTCCAGTTGATACAAGATGATCTAACCCTTCACTCCTCATGGTGTGAGCACAACAACTGGCCTGTTGTCTTAATAAGTCAAATTGAAATGGATATGTTTTTAAAAGGGGAGCAACATCAGTATTTGTTGATACCATACATTAACATACCAATATTTCACTTGTTCAGTCTCCAGATATGAGTGAACCCTGAATACTGTGAGTATAATGTGTAATAAGCTGTAATTTACACAGTAATCATGTGTATGTGAGTTTTGAAACGTCTCTTCTTACCCAACGTTCAGTGTGTGGGAGTAAAAAGTGGAAGGAATACAAAATGAGGTCAATCTCTATAAAATATGATAAAAATACAAACTTTAAATGATAATATATGGAATCAAAACATCAATAGCAATGAACCATGACCTCTGAGTATCTGAAGAGACAGAAAATATTTTGATCTATGTGATTCAGTGTACAGAGTAAATTTTAAATATAATTTCATCAGTAACAGTCTTTATGTTACATTTAAAAGCCTCTGGAATCTGAGAAACCTCAGTTTTATTGGTTTGGTGGCTCTGAGACGAGATTTGGAAAGGGCTTCCATATCCAATAAATTGAGTGGTTGATAATCTGAGCTTTCAAGTGTGACGGTACTCACATGGAACAATTTGCTTCAATCGTCAATGATTTTACTTGTCTTCATCAGCAGTAATGCATTTTCTTCAGTTCCGCACTGTCAACCTTTAATAAATACAGACTAGAAACAGCACTGGTCTGTCAGCATCAATTCAGCCCACTGGCAAAATTTCAAAGGGTTGCAGTTAATCATCAGGCCTCATGCATTGAAGAGTTAACAAGGCAGGGAACCAATTCATAAAATAATTAATTAATAATAAAGAATCAAATTAGGCTCTGCCATACACACCTACTGTACATGATTTACTAATACAAGTAAAGCAGAGGAGCTGTTTCATGTTAGATCTTACTTTTCAATTTTTTATGCAAAGTTTCATGAGTTATAAAGTCTGAAGACAAAAAGTTTGAGAGGAAAAAAAATAATAAGAGAGATAAACAAATCTGCAGATTTTTTTTTTTTCAAATTGGACAAAATCTGCAACTACAAAATAAACTCAAGATAAAATTTGCTTCTTACATCCTGGAGTAGAAATCGTCTCTGTTAAAAGCCAAATTTATAGTCAACAAAAAGGTCCATTCTCATGTTTTGCTAACGTGGGTGCATGACAAACAGTTTGGTACTCCTATCACCTGCTGAGACCCCGACTTGTGCATTGACCCTGGTCAGAACAGGTCCCTGATATAAGCTCACAAAACAAAAACTCACACTGTTAATGAAAAAAGACAAATGATAACAAATTCTACAAATTGAATAAGCCACATATTGCATCACAGAAATAGCATGAGATTTATATCACAAACTATTATCATACATATATCACATTACAAATGTGAGCATATTGCATGAGATTAAAAATACTACTTGAGATTTTTATCTGTATTGGTAACTGTTAAGAACTGCTCAAAGAAGCTCATTCATTAACATAATAACTGCACAGTCTAAATAAAAAGATCGGTAAAAATTAAAGGAATGTGTGAGCAAATCTAAGATATCACAAATATACCATTTGATGTTTTAAAATTGAAAATAAACAATGAGCTTTTGTCCCTTTTTTTCGGCAAGGCCATGAGCTGTTGTCTTGTGAGCTATGTCTATGCGCGTAAGTTTATCTTCTGGAGACTTAAAATATAAAAGTTTCCAAAGTAAAAGGCCAAAGACATCTTGTATCTCCCTCTAGAGGGGATCACAGTTTCCCACCTCCTGATAGCTTCGCCCTCACTGCCAGCAATGATGGAGAAAAAAAAATGTGGCACAAAATGTAAAAGGTCAGTAACACAGATGATTGCACAAACAGAAAGTAATCAAGAAGGCTTCGCTTCTTTACATCGTTTACACATATGCACGGTATAGTACAGCTATCTTTATGGGGACATTGCATTGACATTTATTAATTTCTACAGCCAAACCCTGACCCCTTACCCTAAGCCTAACATCACAGTTAAGCATCTTCTCCACCGGCGTGCCTGTATGCAGTTCTGCTACATTCAGCCTTGGCCAAATGTGTCTTCATTAGTTTACAACTGTGCACAACCATGCACAGCTGTGTGGTTTCAGTACCTCCTCTTCTGAGTGAGTAGAAGTGAGTACAGCACGCTTACGATTTTGAAGTCAGCAAAATGGTGCCCGTGGATTAGCTCTGGGATTGATTAACAGAGGAAAGGTGTGCAAACTTCTTCCTGGAGAGAGACGCTTTTGTTTTGAAATACGAGTGTGCATACAACGACATGGCATAAGCAGTGATAAAACCATGGTCTAACCTTTTTGGCAATTTTGGGAAAGGCAGAACCTGCAAACACTTCCTGGAGGGAGGCAGGGACGGACTGGCATATGGGGCTACCGGGGAAATCCCCGGTGGGCCGTTGGTTTAGTGGGTTGGTGGTTCACTGCAGTTGGTAAACCAGCACACGAGCTGAACCACCGGCTCCCACCTGTGGTCTGCGCAGGTCAGAGGGTCGGTGGTTCAGTCCGTGAACTGACCCATGAGCTGAAGTGAACTTGATGTGAACCAATGGCCTCCCGCAGACGGTGCATCTGCGCAGGGTGAGCTCAACATCAAGTAGAGACAGGTTCTGGAGAGCTGATGTTTTTCTGGATCCATTGTGGTCCAAACGATGCCAAATCAAATAACTTCTCTACCTCTCCTCAGCACCGGTCAGGCTGATCATACCACACAGCTGATTTGCGCTGCATGGTGCCACATGAGCTGACGACAAAGAGCGGAGGTCAGAAAAACTAGTCCCAATAACCCAGGGCAGGCTAAAACAAACAGAGGCACTTATTAATAACTAAACATTCACAAAATAAGAAATCCCTTGTCCCTATTAGTGCTGCATAAATTAAATCTCTGTTTGTCTCTGTCATCCAGAGAGATGTGCAGTGCAGTGGCTCTAACGGGTCCGAGCGGCTTCCATCAGAAAGGTTTCCCATAAAACTCAGCCTATGACAACAAATCAGCTCTGTCCTGACTAATAAATCAGAAGACCAATTTGAAGAGTCTTGTCCCAGCTGGATCTAACAGAGATGCACAGTGCTCCAGCTCATCATTTCACTGCGGAACATCACCTGTCAGTCACCAGGGGCACAACAAGTGGGGGTGGCCACGGGGGGCTGTGCCCCACCATTTTTATCCACCTGAGTCCCAATCTTTGTGCTTAACTCTTTCCCAGCTATATAAGATTAGTAGAACCTTATAAATATATATATATTTTTTTTTTTTGAAAACTAATAATTAAAAATATAAATATATATTTTACTTAAAATAAAATATAAACTTAAAATAGTTCATCTGAGTAAAGACAACTAGTATAAATTAAATGTCCTCAATATCAGGATGAAACTTTTCATGAGGTTAGAGGCATTGAAGAAATCAATATTTTTAAGCTATATATATATATATATATATATATATATATATATATATATATAGCTTAACAGAGTCCACGGCTCCAGGAAGCAATCATTTCACAATAGCCGAGAGTCCAGACCCTCTGTATGAAGCAAAGCGAAGAACATGGGGCTGTTTTTACCAGGCTATGACCATGAACTGAATGAATTCCTTAAATCTAACCCCCGACCCACCAATGCCATTTCTCCCCATGGGGACTAAACTTAGGTCTCCTAAGTACTTATTGGTCCCCACAAGTAAGGGTGTATGCCAAAAACGGTCCCCACATATTAGGGAATACCCACCCCCACGCCCACACACACTGTCACTACAGGACTCCTGCATGTTTAATCTGGAGTCTCTTGAGATGTTGAAGGACAGCCACGCTTCTGTGATACTGTTGAGCCAGCATGTGTCGCCATGATGTAAGCACATTTTCTGACGTCCTCGGACAACTGTTGAAAAACAACCAACTCTCATGAGAGTGTCCTTCCACACCCCTGGCACACACACACACACACACACACACACACATACACATGCAGCAATGTGACAATGTTTGTATACATGTGTGTGAGCTTTCTGTTGATGTAGGTGTTACTCTGGCCTTCATAAAGGCTAATGGAAAGGCACATTAGGAGCACAACAATCCTAATCGGACTGTAAATACTTGGTCTGCTGGTGGAATGACAGCTTTGGTCAATAATTCAGCAGCTGCTGAGAAAACAACACTCCAGCTCTCGAAAAGAGCAAACACCATTGTGGACAATGTCATTCAATAACCATGGACACAACATGGGAACAGGACACAACAGATTCTAAGCTCAATGCATAGCTCCACTTTTCAATGTGACCTTAGATGCAGTTGACAAAAACAAGCACTCTAAAAGTGATAAGATTTTCTAACTTTTGTCTTTTCATCTGCTGTAACTGCTTTTCTTTCAGAAGAAACATTGCTGAGAGCTTTTGTGGATATGCACAGAAACCACGTAGCCAAGTTAGTCAGTTCCTGCATCCTGCATGTGCTTAAATGAAATGTTTAATATAAATACAGAGAAGGTTAATTACTAAGTGAAGCAAACTGCTTTGGATTCTTCTGATGGATACATTTGTATTGACATTGATTTGTTTGTATTAGCCATGTGCCTACATGAAAACCATGTTCTAGGATCCTTGAAATTCTTTTTTTTTTAAATAAATTCCCATGATTATACAATTATATTTGTGTTTTTAGGTTGGCAGCCCCATCACTAATCTAATCTACAACACCAAATGCAAGACATAACAAGTGGAAGATTTGCTGTTCTTTATGTGTTTAGATTTTATTTAAATGGCATCATGTAAAATCAACTTTTTTGAGTTTTATATCATGTTATAATGTTATCCTCTCATCAAAAACATGTCCAAAGTCTTGCTTTGACTTATTCATGCATGTTTGAGAAATCCTGTAGTGTCCTGAGGCAGCCAGGCAGGGGAGCAAAAAACGACCAGTTGGGACTAGAACCGTCTTTTGGGATCAGCTTCTCCTCTGGGTCTCCAGCCAAGCTTCCTCACCACAGAGCACACACACCCAACCGCCCTGTGTTTAAATGGGCGGGACAGAAGCGGAAGGAAGTTCTTAAAAAGACAGAGGCCAATTTCAAGGCGTTTAGAAACAGATATGATGAGAAGTCAAGTTTATTTTCTATTTAAACTTATAAAAAACATTTTCTTTTCATAACAACTGAAGGTGACATAGTTGCTTTTATTATGGTACAGAATTTAAATATATGCCTGAGAAACACATAATGCCCCTTTAACATTATGTGCATGCTCCACGCCTTGTTTCCTGTTTCTAATGTATGTTTGTAGCAGTGTTACAGGGCCACCTACAGGCCTGGAAGAGTTATTGCAACAATATTGATCATTTTCAGTGTTTTTATGTAAATGAAGGCACTTTTAGCAAAGGGTGTGGTTTTTACAAGGGTAATTTTTGGAACAAAAAAACTACAAACAAAAAATGTTTATTAGAGAAACAGTTTTCATGTGCACAAAGTTGTATATTTTTAGTTCATAATATGCCATGATTCTATAATTATCAACTACTTTTACAAATAAAGTAAGACTAAAACAGACATTACAGTTCTAAATAATGAGCTGTTTTCCAAGCATATTGTTTCCTAATTATTGGTTGATTATATACATCATTATGTGACAAACCACATTGGTTTATAAATGTGTAAAAACCCCTGCTAGTTTTGGTTGGAATCTGTTTCACCCTTCCACTTCCGTTTTAGTCATTATTTTACATTTTTAGTCCAGAGTGAAAAAGTGTCCTTATTATTTAAGTGATTTGAAGTGAGGATAAAGAAATAATTATTTTTGCTCATCAAATTCTGGCAGCACACTGGGAAAAATAGGCATAAGAGCTACACTTATTTCATGTACTTTTACTGACACAGAAAATAGTGTAATTTTTAGTTCATTGTGTTCTGATGTTGGCACATGAAAGTTTTTCATTAAAATATTTTATTGTCTTGGTATTTGTATTATTACCAAAAAATATTTTGACACCTAATTAAATTAAATAAATATTTTACAGACTTGATAGCTTATATTCAACGTCACATACAGGCATATTTACAACATTTACAACAGATATGTTAGAGCTAAACATTTGGGTGCACAATTTTATTAAAATCTGTAGATTTTCACAATAGTTTGTTCAACCAAAGATATACTGGTGGATGAGATGGTTGAATAGATCACTGAATGGATGATTTTTCATCCACTTGGACAAGTTAATGAATTTCACAGCAGCTACACAGGTATAACTGTGTAAAATAGTAAACAAGATTTGTTTTTGGAACAAACCTTCTACATGCGTTAATGGGTGAGTGTGGTTTGTACTACAAAGTGCTTTGAGTGGTCAATAAGACTAGAAAAAGTGCTATATAAATACAGCCCATTTATCTTCACACTTTGTGCTGCCAGTGTTCACACATCACCCACAATCTTTTTTTTTCTCACACACATAAAGAACAGTTCCTAATCGCTGTTCCTCTTTTGGTGTAAAGTCTGGACTGTTCTGAGTGTACCTTTTGTTCTCCTTGTTTAACACCATAAAGCTGCATATGGAATGAAACACATCACAGTTCCATCTATGTGAAAGACTTCTGTCAAAGAGCAGAGACGTCTCAAATATCCATAAATAGAAAAATAAATAAATAAATAATTTTTTTTAACATTGTTTTTTTTTTGTTTGTTTTGTTTTGTTTTTGAATCAACTATAAGGTGAGTTTTTTTCCTGGACCTGTTGCCTGCACGACCCGACTACAGATAAGTTGCAGAAGATGGAGATGGAAGTTCAACTTCTTTTTGAGCAGCTATAGGTCATGCGCTGAAGGCATTCACAATTATTGACCATTTTTAAGTTCAATCTTGCCTCCATTTATCTGATCATCTCATGTTCCCGTTTGGTCTGACATCCACCTACGCCACATCCCATACTGTGTTCCCAAACCTAGACACAGGCCCCATCAATGCCAACCATCTGATCATACAGATGGCCCAGAAGGACCAGACAGACCAGTGTAGACTGCCAGTCATTTTACAACCATGGCTGTCCCAAATGTTACACTTTGTCCTGTTTTTGTTCACATTCTGAGACACCTGTGCCACTATTATTCATTTAAGGAGTGATGCTCCTTTTATTTGTTAAACACTGATCTCCATAAAAGGAAGCCAGCTGGAACCAAAACCATTCTGTCTACTTAATGCAAAGCTACAGTGATACACTAAATTGACAGATGCTGAAGCAGTATTGATCTTTTAATCTAACTCTCAGCAGGAGAGCAGGTGAGTGGAATGTCAAACTATTGTTTGTGACAGCTTGATTGTGCTCAAGTGTTTTCTGTCAAATTTTATTTATGCTTTTCCTGTGATATTGCTGTTTACACCCCATAGAAATAATGGTACCACTTTACAAAAATGCCCCCCTTATAGATGGCTTATAAATGGTTTATAGATAGGTTATTAATTCATCTGTAAACACTTTATAAATCATTAAAAAGTGTTTATTATACATTAAATAAGGACAAGAAAGAAACAAAACTGCCCGGTTTCTTGTCAAATAGTGAGCCAAATTTGTTCATGTACATATTACATCTAAAGATGCTATATTAAACATTTCAGACCTTGTAAGAACAATAATTATTTGGAAACATATATTTTACATATAATATTGTACTGCATTACTGCATTATCTACAACTATTAAAGGAACCCTTATTGTAAAGTTAAGACAGTTGGTACACTACTTATTAATGACTAATAAACATGTATAAATGCCATAAGGAAGCCTTATTGTAAAGTGTAAAACATTACACTATTTATAAGGCACATTTATGCTATTTAAACCTGTTTATTAGTCATTATTAAATAGTGTACTGTCTTACACTTTACAATAAGGCACCCTTTAATAGTTGTGGATATGTATAATGCAGTAATACAGTACAATATTATATGTAATATGTGTTTCCAAATCATTATTGTGCTTACAAAGTAGAAAACTAGTGTGAAATGTTTAATATAGCACCTTAAATATAATATGTACATAAACCGATTTGGCTCACTATTTGGCAAGAAACTGGCCAGTTTTGTCTCTTACTCGTCCTTAAATAATGTATAATAAACACTTATTGATATATAAAGTGTTTACAGATGAATTAATAACCAATTTATAAACCATAGGGAGCCTTATTTTAAAGTGATGCTGGAATAATAATACTTCATCTTCTATTTTCTCCTTTTAATATCTGATCAGGGCATCTTAAATAAGTGATAATATCACCTCTATCAGTCGAACACTTTCCCTAGTTAAGAGATGTTTTTTAAATTACAAACTTGAGTCACTATTTTTTCAAACCGATTAGCTTAATAGTAGAAAATATTTGTAAAAATGTTTTTCTAAAATTCATCTGCATCAATCAGGCCTTCACACATTTAGGATTTTCCTCATTTGTTTGTATATACTGTAGTTTGTTACTTTCAAACTCCAGTTTCAGTTGACATTTCCAGATGTAATAGACTGTGTCAAGTGATAATGGGTTTAGGATACCCTGCAATCTCATGTGGCTATGTTGATCACAACTTGTAATGCCAGGAGAAAAGGTCATGCATTTTTAGGTGTTTTTGACTCTTGGCCAATACAAACTTCTCCTATTTTACAAAATCTCTGAACTTTCCCGGGAATAATGTTTGTCCTCAAATCAGAAAATCAGAAACATTTTCACAACCTTTTATGTTGTAAAGGTCGTTACAAACAAAATATTTGTTGTTTTTTCAGCTATAGCTACATAGCTTCAACCAGCCAGGACCCAACAAAAGGAATGTAAAACAGTTTTACTTTGAAGGCCACAGGAAGTAAAGACTGTTAGAACAACGTCACCTGCAGAGAAAGGCAGGATTAAATAATGAAAAAAATAGATGTCTAAACATGAATTTAGAGACTTTTTTTTTCTTTTTCTGCAGGTTTGCAGAGGCCACAAGTTCCATGTGTCCAGGACAGGAGCATGGACATAATATAAGAACAGAAAATATGTCCCAGCTTTTAATCATGCTAGGAATTGAAGCCAGCAGGAGCTCTTTTTACAGGGGAGTGGTTATAGTTATGGTTAGTGGGGATGGATATAAAATCCATATGAGCGGAGCCCTCTTAAGTGGGCCTATTGCTCTCCCCAAAAAGACACTGGTCTTTATTCAAACCTTCTGGTCTCTTGGATGAAGGACACAAGGTTAGAAACACTCAGTGTTCTGAGCTTCTCAGGGTCCATAAAGGGGTCCCCAAGAATT
>JARVGW010000136.1:16906774-16919242 GCA_031762495.1 Anablepsoides rubrolineatus
TCCCCCCCTACCTTCGACCCCTACCTTCAATAAAATATTTAAACTTATACCATGGTGTGGTCATTGCTAGTGAAAACCATTTTGGTAATCGGGTTATTTGAGGCCTTGCTTCAGTAGGAGAAAATTAGCTTTTGTAACACCTGCTTAGACTTCACTAGGAAAAATCAACACTTTCGACATGAAAGTTTAGGTAATTTTCCAGCTCTAAATTTGAATAGCCGACCACTCTAATTTGTTTTGTTAACTGTGCTAAAGTTCAGAAACTGTCACGTTTTCTCCTCCTGTTGAAGCTACAGCTTGTGTCTAAACCCTTAATGATTCAGGTAAAGTTCTTGTTTGCAGAGTTTTAAGGCAGCATTTGCGAGCGTGACCCTCTGCACGCCCTCTCTGGTTGGTTTTGTGTTTCGCGCTGCAAAGTAATCTGTCTTTGGCCCAGCTCAGTGGGGGTCGGGAGGGTGTGCTGAAGGTGGTGGCCTTTGTATGTGAACCGCTCAGGAGAAAGGTTACACAGCAACACAAGCCTCCTCCTGACACGTTCTCACACGGTCTCGTAAACACATTCACAACTGAGCGTGTGCAGAAACTTTAGCAAACACACCTTCTCAGGTTGGTGTACTGTATGTTCGGGAGGTTTTTGTTTTTATTTAAGAGACGGCTTGTTCACTGACATTTCACTTTAGCATAAAATCATTTCCCCAAAATACATCCACATCAGTACATATGATCTTATTGCAGTTTGTTGTCAGTGCAGCATCATGGACAGATGATTGGGTTAGTATTTACCAAAGCTTGTTGAAGGTTATTGTAACCCTTTAGTTGGTTCTCAATTTAGCTGTGTTAGCAAACAACAACAGGATTAAATTACTTAAAGAGGTAAAACCTTTGAAAGCTCCTGCGTGAGGCTAAGTACTGACCTTAAGCACATGCATTACATCAGTGTTGTCTGTAAATCAGCATGTAAAGGCCAGTGATGCTTCATTTCAATCTGCTGCATGAAAGCATGCCGTATGAAATTTCTTCAAATGTCAAATGTCACCTTTTCTAAAAGAGAGGGTTGATTTTTGCTGTTTTGTACTTTCTACTTCTTATCTTTTGACAGCAGGTTAAGTTCATTCATCTTATTTAGTGTAATTTTTATCACTGTCTTTTTCCAGGTTAACGTTTGATTCAATTATTTTGAAAACTCAATTTTCAGTGTAGGTTTTACAAAGCTCATTAGATTAGGTTAAGTAGAAACATTGTTCCCAGAAAGATTCAGTGAAAGTTTAAACTGGAATTTAAAAATAAAACTAAAAAGGACCCACAGTTTCCTTCAGGAGGCTGAAAATTAACGACACATCACAAGATGTAACCTGACTGTGAAACTGTAACATTTATGTTGCAGTTTAGTCGTTTGTTTACACAATAACAACGATCAGAGTCTCTGACAAGGAACATTTTTAAATTCAGGTCTTAGAGTGGAACTTTTAAGGGGAACTCCCACAGAGATGTGAAATCACATATGCACAGGGCGGCTGCAGTCAAGAGTTTTTCTGCGCGAGTAGATAAACAACAGCAACAATGGAAGAGAGAGTGCTTTTTGTGCTACTTACCCTTTTTCGACATGAAGGAGCAAACCAACACTCACCTTGGACCAAGGAAACGTTTGCATTTTGTTCATGCTGACACTGCACAGGTGCTGGGTTTTTTTTTTCTCTCCCTCTTTTTCTGTGCACATGTTCACCAGTCCCAATTCACACCTCATTTCACATTTTCCTCCCGCTCCTGGCAAGAAAATGCACTCTCACGCAGCACATATGATACTTTGGCTCAACATACATTGAACAATCTTTTCAAATGAGACAGTACGATAGTTCTTCATTTTCTATCTGGCAACCCAGCCTGGTATGGAAACTACAGCAAGAACAGGAATGTCCATGTAAAAGCATTTTAATAATGTTGATTTGCCACCATAAACATTGACAAAACACTCAAACAGATGCAGCAAGTAGTCTGAATCGCTATGCACAAACATCAAATATATTCTAAACTGATATTTTTTTATTATCACTTTGTAAGTTGGGCAGTAAGTGATGATCGGTTTGTGGTAAAATACTCATTGGATGTTCATCTACCTTTAACTTTAAAGTCAGTCAGATTTAAAATGACAGACCCAAGCAAGCACAAAAGTGTCTGTCACTCTACCTAGAGCAAGAAGAAGAAATTGAAGAGTCCACATAATGAGGGCAAAGGGCACTCTGATAAAAATGATCCTTTAAGGAAAAGCTAAAGAAACATGTAAAATGGGTCATCCTCCTCACCAATGATGTCATCTGCAACTTGACTGGACTCCCTTTTATGTCTCTTTGAGGACTGGCCAATGTGGAGGTTGCTGGGTAAAAGTTGTTTATACTGCACCCATGGCAACAAGTTAAAGGACTGATGATGGTAATAACCCTTTATAATTTTCTCTCAGTTATTATTTACAGCTGAGTCAGTTTATTTAATTTAATGATAACAGGATCAGAGTTGAACAAGTTGCAGTGAGAAGAAGAAAAAAGAAGAAAATTATTCCATTATGTTGTTTTATTGTATTGCCTTTATTTATTGTCAGCCTTGGATATGCTTTTTGAGTTCACAAAGATAAATGTTTTTAAAAGAGCTTCACTTTAGAAAATGTTATTTTTTATGGTTGGGAAATGACATCACATCAGAAAATCTCAGTTTTTAAAGGATCTGAGGTTCTATGGATGGGACCTCATTACATTCTATTTTAAAAACTATATTAATTTTAAGCTGGTAAATTCTAAACATTATAGATTCCTGACTTTTACAGAAAAGAGAAGGATAGTTTTTGATAGCTTCCCTCAATAGGTCAATTGAGCAGCAGTCACTGAGGCCACTTTCTTTCATGTTTGGGCCTGACTTCAATCCATCTGACCTTTCAGTGCCGTGCAGCCATCCTGACTCCCATCACAGTGACCTCACATTCCCCGGTCAGAGGTTAAAATCTTATCAGACCTGTTTTTGAAGACAGCCTATAGGGTCAAGGGCTCTGCTTGCCTCTCCAGTGACGAAAGAGGAAACAAGGGATAGGGTTCTGGCAATAATTGAAGGCGGGAGGGGTTATCTGGTCCTCTGCGGGAACAAATCGATCTGTTTGTGTATTTGTGGGGTGAGAGAGTTCATTGGCCACAGGCCCAGCAGAAGTGCTGAGGCAGCGGCTGCAAGTGTTGTTGTAGAGGCTGCCCTTAAATTATTGCTCATCATATATTTTGCTATATGTTGTATGCTGGATGCTGGTAAAAAAAAAAGAACTAAAGAATAATAAAATAAAACCAAATTAAAAACACAGACGAGTCATTCAACCAGGAGTGGTGATACAAAATCAAATCAAAGTGTGTTGATGCTGCCCTCTGGTGGTTTTGTATGGGGCTGCATTAGTTATTACCAGACAAAACACACACTTGAGATAAATTAATAAGAAAAATCTACACATCATTTTATTGCAAGAATTACACATTATGAGTTGGGAAAATATATATAATCTGTTTGTGAAATATCCAAACGTGAGACAGTTAGCTGAATGCTGCAAAGCCTGAATGTTGGTTTTTTTAGCATTTTAATACATTTGATCAAATGCTGACCTATAAAACTTTTAAATGTGTAAATCTTTGTTTTTTTAGTCTAATCTTGATGACCAATGCATGTTTACACTTAATCCAACACGGTTTTAAAAAAGGAATTCACACATGGGAACAGTCAAGTAAACAAGCAAAACAGCAAGTACATATTAGTACACAGTATATACAGTATATGTGCATTTATTTTGAATCCAAGATGAGAGAGTTTTGGAAAACCACGGAAACATAATATATCTGTCATGCACGATCTTCTGCAAGCTTCAAATAACATTTCACATCTTTTGAAGTTCTGTGAAAAGACTTGATGAATTTATTGCTCAATTTGTTTTAGATAAAGTAACAGCAAGGGTGTTCAGTCATATAGATGAGGAAATTAACAACTCACACACAATTTCTATCTCATTCAGACACATTCATATTATCTACATACACACACACACACACACATCAGTCAATGCAATTTCAGTGCTGTTTTTTTTGTTAATATGGCAGTCAAACATGAAACAATTGTTTTTGGATACATGGAATTTCAGATAAACTCAACATAATCTTTTAAATTTTATAAATAAAAAATGGGCTTAATAACACACAAATGGATACAGTAATAACCTGAGGAGAGTATGATATATATTAAAAAGGAATGCATGGTATTTACAACAGAGTAAATGATACATAACTATCTGCAACATGAGGGTGGTTCATGAGTGATGAGTGTCTGTCACCAGTGGTAAGTCCCATCCTTCTCATTAGTAGATTTAAACAAAGTAATAGGTGTGAATAAAGTGTAGTTAAATGTGTGGAACTGGAAGAAAAAAATAAAACTAAACAGGACGTAAAGGCAGACAATTTCAATTCAATAGCACCTGACTCCCACAAACAGCCCTTAGAAAATGAACACCAGTTAACCAGTTTCAGGGGCTTGAACTCAGTGCAGTGGTAAACTGGGCGCCATTTTTTTTAAAAAAAAAACACACTGCAAATGTGTTTCAGCTCAGAACAACAAAAAAAAAAAGACTCTTTGGTCTCTGTGTTTTTGATTCGTCAAAGTTCAATCTTTGGCTGTTCCTTTTCCTTCACACATGCCAGGCAGGGAAGTAGCACCATCAAAACAGGAATTAAAGCATGAGTTTAAGAACGCTGGAGGTGGGGGTTAAGGGGATTATGTCCTCTTCATGCACACTTGACAACGGCTTATGTGTGTTTGGAGATTGCCTGCTTTTAGGGTTGTTGGGACGGGTTTCCTGATTGAGAAATAAAACAAACAAACAATAAACATCAATGGTCAGTCTTAATAACATGTACCACAAAAGCAAATGGAAAAAAACTGATAAGCTCATCTCCAAAGCATAAAAAGAACAGTTTTACTTTAACATTTTAACTCCAGATACCGCTAGAGGGTGTAGTTATCAGTATTCAATATTTGAGACCACCTGTACATTAAGACCATGTCATCAAAAACAAACCTATCAGAGTTTGACTTTATACACTACTATTTTTGTTTTTAAATAAAACATTTCATGCTCTTAAATCCTTCTTTTTCACATTTAAATCATTCAGTTGGGGTCTATGTAAAGTGGAACTGCAATGCTTTGTAACTTGGAAGACTTGTCCATCCAGCCTCAGAGTCTGACCCAGAGCAAAGAGAAGGAAGACAACAACATTTTAGTTTGTAAGTCCAGATCTTGTTTGGCAATTCTGTCACAAGTACTGTGACTAATAGTTCAGAAAACATTGTAGACAAAAGGAAAAATCTGAACGGCTTGAAAAGTATGACCCAAACTGAATATAAAGATATCTACGCAACACCAGGAGCAGCTAAAAAATTGAGTTATGCATGATATGTCCCCTTTAAGTCTGCGTGTGTTCTAATTTACCTAAACATATCATCGTCTTCGATGGTGGCAAGCCAAAAGCTGTAGGAGTTGGCGTAGTAGTTGCAGGTTCCTCGGCCGTGACACTCAATGAAGGGAGCACTACGGAACTCCTCCAGACAGGATCCAGGAGAGGCCAGGGCCTGGCCTGAACCCTCAGCACCAGCACTGGTGTGCTACATGGAGATACGCAAAGGAAAGGTAAACAAAAATGTTTTTAAAGATAGATGTGCTTCAAAGCTGCCTTTAAATTCATGGTTTACTGTCATTCGGAGTCATTTAACTCACCATGACGAAGGAGTAGCCAATCCACAGAGAGTCCCAACCTTCAGGGCAAGGTGGGATCATGATGGTCTGACTGTGAACAGCTATC
Organism: Anablepsoides rubrolineatus; assembly: GCA_031762495.1. Lineage (NCBI taxonomy): Eukaryota > Metazoa > Chordata > Actinopteri > Cyprinodontiformes > Rivulidae > Anablepsoides > Anablepsoides rubrolineatus. The sequence goes on from JARVGW010000136.1 coordinate 16,912,642, forward strand.
ACCATGGCTGGAGCTTCACATACAACACACCTGCACATGCACACATGACGTTAACATGTTGTTAAACTGCCAAACCCAGCTGAAACCCAGCAGGATATAAAGAATGGCCAACAAACCTGCTAATGAAGGGTTTGATGCTGTCCCCGGTGATAGGCGCCATGCTCATGGGCATAGGCTCGGGCGAGGTGAGCCAGTAGGAATAATCATTCCGAGAGGCAAAGTTGCACACATTGTTGATGTTGCAGAACAGGAAGGGCATAGGGCTGAACTTTTTCAAGCAGCTGCCTGCCGTACCTGAAACAGAGACATCCACCACTTGTAACACAGCCTCAACGCTTTTCCATATTCCTACTCAACATTTCTGCGTGTTTCTTTTTGTTCCTCTTGTCACTGTCCTCACCTAAGTCTTGTCCATGGGAGCGCTCATTGCCTTGCACATAAAGCAAGGAGTAGCCGTCATAAATCAGCCTGGTCCCATAAGGACATAATGGAATTTCCACCGCTTGGCTGTGACGAGTCACCAGGAAGCCATGCTCCATGGATGACGGGCCAGGTGGACCGACTTGACCAGGAACACCATCGGGTCCCGGGGGACCAGGATGTCCTCTGGGTCCTAAAAGATCAATAAGTTAGAAAAATGATACTAAACAACAACCACTTTTCAGTAAATGTCTCACCTTGGGGTCCTGGTAGACCAGGCTCTCCTTTGGCTCCTGACTGACCGTTAAACCCAGGGAGACCATCATCCCCTTTTGGACCTGGAATACCAGTCACACCTGGAGAAAAGACAAGCAGAAGTAGCTTAAAGTTATTATCATACATCTTATTTTAAAAAATGATAACATTTTAATCTTGTATAATACATTATGAGTTCTCTGAGGAATAATATTTCTCAGCTACTAACACATCAAAGAAATTGAGTAAAATTTGTAAAGCAGGCTGTGTTGTAGTCATTTTTTTCTGTTTAAGGTATAGCTGTGAGACATTTAGGTTGATTCTAACTTTCATCAGTTGTAGATGTACATTCACATTTTTTTCCTTAAGAGTTTTAATAAAAATGATCCAGTGGTTTGAGAAACTTGAGAGGGTTAACTCCAACAGTCAATGACCAAGTATCAAACAAGGTTCTTTTATTATCTGCAGTGCTCTGAGAAAGTGATGGAGTTAGTTTGCTAACACGGCAAACAAACACAGTTCACATGTATCACACACAGGTGTTTACATTACTGCCTGTTTTCTGACAGCAGGTAACAACAAAGCTCACCTTGCTGCCCTTTCTGCCCTGGGAACCCAGATGGCCCCTGGGGCCCTGGAAATCCAGGATTTCCTGGGAAGCCAATGTCTCCTTTTATTAACATCTGGGGGCCAGGGGGACCAGGAGGACCTTCATTACCTGATAAATACAATTGTATTAGAAGTTAACAAATATAACGTTATCAGTGGATGGATTTGGTATTAAAACATCAAACGTATTTTCCTCTTTTATCACCTTTTTCTCCAGGGAATCCTCTGTCGCCCCCTTCTCCTTTGAATCCAAGGTCCCCAACTACACCCTTGGTACCTAAACATTTTGTAAATGAGCTTTATTTGTTATCATTCGTATAAAAACTGACATAAACCCCATTTTGAATGCTGTACAAATCAAGTAAATAAAAGGGTCAATGTGAGGACTGTGGTGGGTAAATCCAACTCCGAATAAAGGATTGTATAAATTTCTGGGGTTTGCTTTACATCAACTTTTTGTTTTTGATTCAACTATGAATTAATTCTGCACAATATCAAAAAGTGCCTGAAGATCCTTTAAGGCTATTTACCCAAAACATTGAAGATGACTCATAACACTTGTCAACAAATGACTCAGCAAAAGAAAGGCTAAATCATTGTCTGTATTTAAATCTTTCTGACATTTTGTGAAGCATTATGAAGCACGAAGAAATTAATTTAAGAAATTGTGCATTCGAAATGTTTAAACATTTAATAGACCAGTCAAAACATTAGAGGACAATTGTGTAGTTTTTAGAAAATCAACCAAAGAAGATCAACCAAATAAAGTAATAAAAAAATAAGTAAATCGAGGGTATTGTTCAAGAACATCAACTTCAGCAAATCTAAATGTCAAAGACATTTGGTGAAAGACAAAAAGTTTGAAAATGTGTAAAACAAAACCAATATTTCAGTGAGATGAATGAGCTTAAATTTTTTTTTATAACTAAAGGACATGTTGTGTACACTGTGCTAATAATTACAATCATTATGAATCACACTGCAACAACTCACCTGGGAAGCCTGGGACACCCTGTAATCCTTTTTCTCCCTTCTGACCATCAATACCTGGGAGACCATTTGGACCCTAGAACCACACACACACACACACACACACACACTCAGTTTTTGCAGCTCCTACTCTCATGTATCAATAATCTGTTTTGTAATTAATGTGTAAAATAGGAAACAAAGTAAGAAAATAATCTAATAACATACAGGAAGTCCAGAAGTTCCAGGGTCTCCCTTGTGACCTGACTCTCCCTGGTAACCAGGTGGACCCGGGTCACCTATCTCTCCTTTTGGGCCATCTCTGCCTGGCACTCCAGTAGGTCCTGGTGCTCCTGGGAATCCTGTTTTATTTTAACAGAACATAAGTTGTAATCTGTATTTTGGTGTTTATAAACTCTGATACATTTCTGTCAGGAACTCCTCCTGAACTTTATAAAGTCTTTTCATGTCTTGTCAGCTGGTAACACAGTACCTGTTTCACCAGTTGGCCCTGTCTCTCCCTTGTCTCCTTTAGGGCCTTCTTTAGAGATGCCTGAAGGGCCAGGCTCTCCTGGCTCTCCTTGGGGTCCCAGCGGACCTGGAAGTCCTTTGTCTCCTATATGACCAGGGATTCCTGGCTGACCTGGCATGCCAGGTACACCTGCACTACCTTTGTCACCTGGAGAAGAAGAAAAAAGAAAAATCAGGCTAAAACTGACTCTCATCTTGGAATCATAGGAGTTAGAGATGAACAAGTTCTCACCTTTGACGCCAAGACTTCCAGGTGGTCCAGGCAAACCTATACCAGGTGTACCTGCAGAAAAGAGTTAGTGAAGTGAGTTCATTTTATTTCAAATGAAAACAGAAACCGGGTCATGATTACTGCATTTATAATATTATTTTTCCCCAAATCAAATTCTTAGCTATAGATAAATCTCACATCAACATTAAATGAATGAAAGCAATTTAAATATTGGAGCACACTGCTTTAACTTGTAGTTTATTAAGCTTTTTTTTTGGTATAACTAATAGCTAAGGTGAATCATGATCTTGAGTCATCACATGTCCACTTTAGCTTCCTTCTAAATAACAACTAACCTGAGTCTCCTCTCTCCCCAATGGATCCAGGTATGCCATCCTCTCCAGGGTCACCTTTTTCGCCACGAGCACCAGGAGGCCCCTGTAGACCTCCTTCACCTGCAGAAAAACAAATGTACTTATTATCATTTACTGTACATTTGACTAACAAAGACCTCGATTTACCAAATGTACTGCTATCAAGATAAAACTAGTCATACTGCTAGTTCTAAACATATTTGACATTAAAACAGCTGATAAACCCTTTTCTGTTAAATATTTAGAGGCTAGTTTCACCGTGGAGCTTTGACAAGTAGAGGGTTTAGGTGCAAATATAACTCACTAACCAGTTGGGTGTTATTTGTCAAAATGAGTTATTTTAATATTTATTATTTTTTATGTGTCAAAATTTGAACAAACTGAAAACATGTTTGTTTTATTTTAACATGGACATGACTCTCAATTAACTTACCAGGACGGCCGTCACGACCAGGATCTCCTGCAGACCCAGAAAGGCCAGGAGTACCCTTCTCTCCCGGTCTACCTGGTTGACCTAAAAGTTAAACACAAACCAAAGTAAAGTCATGTCTAAAAAGGATTGTATAGTTACATTTTGCTTTACTGTGGTGAAGTTAACGATAGAGATATATCAGTTGGAAGTCTGACCTGGGTATCCAGTGCTTCCTTGTTCTCCTTTGGTTCCTTGTAGTCCATGTTTCCCAGGCATTCCTTCTTGACCCTTTTCACCTTTGTCCCCACGTGACCCTGGAAACCCTGGCTGTCCAGTCTGACCCTGTGAAAGGAGGGGAAAAGAGCAATGATTTAAAAATGTTATAAATCCACTTAGATCTTAATTCAACCAAAGGGAAATAAACAGTGTTGACAAAGCATTAAATATACATTCAAAATGATTCAATTTTGTAATTAAATCATTATGTTTGAATTTGCATGCTTGTTGCTTGCCTGATTTATTACATCCATATAAATGAGGTCATGTGAGTGGACTAATTTATTTATCAGGAATAAAAGCTACCAAGTGGAAAATTCTGAACACGATGGAGCACCGGGAAAAGAAGTAAAATTTATTAGTGTTATTATTTTTCTACTTTCATTTGACATCATTTTATTTTAAATGATGAACAGTGAATTTGTGAAGGTCTCATGTTGTTTCTGTATTCAAACACTGGTTTTAAAACCTCCGAACATATAGTTCTACTCATGACAGCTCACAGATTTTGCTGTTGGATGAGAACTCAGCTCGTCACAAACTAAAGTGTTGTCAGAGACTCTGGTTTTCAATTTCTTATGTACCCTTTTAGCTTCCCTTCTTGTTTATTGGTGTATCAGTTATCTTATCTATGTGTAACTAATACACCAAATATAATGAAAGCTAATGCCAACAGTTAAGTCCTGCTTGAATGTTATCAACATGCACCAAGGTTCATGTAATGTCAGGGAGGAGATGGGAGATCAGTACCTAAAGTCAAAGTACAAAGCTCAGGACAGAGAACAACCGTTTCCTTTTATTTTAATTATCTTGGTTTTTATTTTTAGCTTTTTTTTTTACTCTAATTTCACTTTTACAGAGGTGTACAGTAACTAAGTTACAAGTTACAAGTACCTAGTTACAAACTACAAATTTAAATATGACCTGTAATCATCATGAAAGGGATTATTTATGCACTGTAAAAATGAAATGTTGAATTTACTTAAGTTATGTCAGCTGGTTCCAAGGATCTAAACCAAGTTGAGTAAGAAAATGTGTAAATTGCTCAATTTTCTCAACCCGGTTTAGTGGAACCAGTTTAGTTAAATATTCTCAATAAGACAACAGATTTTGTTACAGCTTGTTTATGTCTTAAAATGCTTTAACAATGGAAAGCCACACACAGCTTCCATCACAAACCCTTTTTAATTTTAACACGTAAATTACCTGTTCTCCTGGATGCCCAGGAAGACCAATACCTGGCTCACCAGGTACCCCTGAGTCTCCCTTCTCACCCTCTGTGCCTTTAAACCCTTGATGACCCGGTGTACCAAAGTCTCCTTTTGTACCCTTTGGACCAACTGGACCTGTAAACACATGCAAAAAACCAAGATGTGTGTATTACTAAGATCAGGAGGGAATGTTGCAGACCTCAGCCCTCACACATGAAGCACCACTACAACACATCTGAAACATTTCAAGGCAGTTTTTCTTTGACGTTTGATTTCAGAACACATACCAGGTATTCCCATGTCGCCCACACTGCCTTTGAGACCCGGTTGTCCCGGCACACCAGGCTGTCCAGTAAAACCAGGATCTCCTTTATCACCTTAGAAACAGCAGTGACATAGAGATAAATACCACTTTAACAATACTAAAAAAAACAAATCACATCATAAAAAAACGCAAAACAAGAAGGTGAAAGTTTAGTTGCCTTGTTGTCCAGGTAATCCAGGAGCGCCATCTTTGCCAGGCATTCCTGGATCTCCTCGAGATCCTTCGTAGCCCTTCTCTCCAGTGACACCAGGGTGACCTGTTTGAAAAATGGCAATGGAATCAAAAATAGGGCACTGATGATCCTCCCTGTGGTTTGATTTAAACAGATACACATGCATTTATTTTAAAACCCTATCAGAAACAAAAAGAAAAAAAGTCAGAATGTTCATTCGTACCTGGGTCTCCAATGTCTCCCTTTTGCCCCTTCAAGTGCTCCATTTCAACCTGTGTCAAGTTCCCAGGAGGTCCTGGAGGACCTTTATCTCCCCTATCACCTTTAAGTCCAGGCTCTCCACTGTCTCCTCTGGGCCCAGTAAAACCAGGATCACCTGGGAGGAGAAGCAGAAAGGTCTTATTGTTGCTGAAGTTAAAGAAAATTCAAGAAGCTCACATCATACGAGCAGCAAGGTTCTTATTACTTTGTATGTCTCACCTCTCAGACCAGGAGATCCACGTGATCCTGGAGATCCAGGATATCCTGGGGTTCCCGGGGTTCCCATGACTCCCATTTCACCTTTCGAACCTACAAACGATGGACACAAACATACACACTGTGACTTAAATCTAAAGGCTAAAACATTTAAAGCTGCCTAAAAATAGGTTAATGCTAATGAATCATTTAAATTCATGAGATTTTTATTACAATTTTTTAAAGAACACAATCTAAAAACAAATGAAACAATAATCTCCGTCCGTCCGTTTTCTTCTGCTAATCCGGGATCAGGTCGCGGGGGCAGCAGCCTAAGCAGAGAGACCCAGACTTCCCTCTCTCCAGCCACTTGGGCCAGC
>JARVGW010000136.1:16920841-16931239 GCA_031762495.1 Anablepsoides rubrolineatus
TCCCTCCAGCGTGTCCTGGGTCTTCCTCTGGGCCTCCTCCCAGTGGGACGTGCCCGGAACACCTCACCAAGGAGGCGACCAGGGGGCATCCTAACCAGATTCCTGAGCCACCTCAACTGGCTCCTCTCAATGTGGAGGAGCAGCGGCTCTACTCCGAAACAATAATCTCTGCTTCACAAATGATCTGTTTGTATCATATTTTATTCTTATTTATAATTCAAAATAATTCTGACTAATCAAGCATTTAATTTATTGTGAAGAAGATGAGTCACAAAAGTGAAAAAAAGTGTTTCCAAGAATTTACATCATTTTAATTTGGTGGTTTATTTGGTCTTATGTATAGAGTGCCAAGTGTAAAATGAAATGTTAAAAAATTTCACTAACAAATGTTTCATTATTTAGCTCACATTTTAAGTGGTAAGTGTTAACATTTTATTGTTATTTAGCTCACTGTTCTTACATTTAGCAAATTTTTACTAAATGTAAATTTAAATGTAAAAATATTTATATTTATATTTAAATGTTAAATCCTAAGTCTAAATGTTCAAATGTAAATGAAAAATTTAAACCTTAAATGTTGAAATTTTACATTTAAGGAATTTTGGAAAGGAACGCAGCCTTTGCTGTTGTTGCTCGACTCATGTTATGATACCATCATTCTGAGTCAAAAATCCAACTTGAAGTTATGGATGGTGTCTGAGCTGCACTTCAAACTGCTTGACCACAGTCACCACCCATGTTGGTTTTTATGAACACATTTCAAATTTTAATTTTTAATATTATCTTCAGCAGCGTTAGCAGCAGATAGTGGGGTCTAGCAGCGGCCATTGTTGATGTTTGTCACAGGATGACGACATCATCCTGGTTATCTGATGCTTATTTCTTTCTTTTCTTCACTTTCCCATATTAATGAAGTAAAAAACAACCATGTTTAGACAAGAGGATGAAGCTGGATGGAGTTTTTGAGAATATTGCATCCTAGCTGTTTTAATGGCTCACCTTGGTTTCCACTTGGTCCATCTATGCCTGTTAATCCAGGTGGGCCTGGTATTCCTTTGAAACCTTGGACTCCTGGGAACCCAGGAGTTCCTTTGTCTCCTTGAGGTCCTGGCATATCGAGCCCGGGAACACCAGGGTAACCCTTTTCACCCTTTATACCTTCGATGCCTACAATATATGCAAAAATCTTTTTCAAAGAACCAAATGTCAAACAGCTTAACAGAAGGCATCAAAAGCTCTGTGTTAACATTAACATACCAACAATAATAGTGTTTATTTTTTCTATTTTTAAATTTTCCTATGGTGACATGATAAAATCGCTTTAAGAAAAAGTAAACATTGCACGTTTATGCTCACCATAAGGTCCAGGATCTCCCCGTAGCCCTTGTGGTCCAGGAGGTCCAGGCAAACCTTTCCCAGGAGCACCTGGTTGGCCAGCAGGTCCAGAAGGTCCTGGAGATCCAATTTCCCCTTTGTTTCAAAACAAAACAGCATCAGTTTTGGTTCAGATTATTTTCAACAAAGCTTCACACAGATGGTTTTGTACGTTTCTTGCTTTACCTTTAAGGCCTTGAGCTCCTGGCTGTCCTGTCTGTCCTTCTCGTCCAGGAATACCAGGGAATCCGACGTTACCCTTCTCACCTGGGAAACCTGTAACTCCTGTGTAGCCCTGTAAACCTTTTGGGCCAGGAAGACCACGTCCAGGTTCACCCTGTAGGTTTAGATAGAAAGGATCTGAGTTACTGCTACCAGCTTAAAACAGATCAGATTGTGTTGCTGCTGGTGTATTTAATCATATTAACTGTGGGATTGATACATTTATTTTTTGGACATCTTGAATGTTGAATTGCTTTATTTAATCATAGAGTGTGGATCTAGGAGTATATGATACCATAGGCTCTCCTCCTTTATGCTCCCTTCAGTTTGTGATTTATGTTGTGTGTTTGTCAGCAAATATTTAGTAAAAACAAATTTGATAAAATTTAGTGAAGCACGAGTAGTGGAAAAATGGGTTACATTAAAGCTGAAAACAAGCAGCAGCTGGTGAAAACAATTGTAAATGGTAAATGGACTGTACTTATATAGCACCTTTCTATCCATCCAGGATACTCAAAGAGCTTCACACTACAATCTGTGTCCTCATTTACCCATTCACACAGCACTCTATTATGTCTCTACAAAGCTAACATGTACAATCAATCTATAGAGACTAATCAGTGCCAATCACATTCATACACTGATGGGACACACATCACATCAGACTCCCCTAACCACTCTGCCACAGCCGCCCGTCACATATAAAGCACATACTGTATATTGTATGCAAAACTTACAAAACTTTATTTATAATGTACCCACTTTCTGTCCAGGTGGCCCAGGTTTTCCAGCCGAGCCATCCTGTCCTGGTTTTCCGGTCTCTCCAGGCAATCCCGTGGTTCCAGGAATTCCACTGATTCCTAGGCACATGGCCAAGATGTGATGTATCACCAACTTTTTGTTTACATGACATGAAAATCTTTTTGTCGTCTTCTTGCCAGTTTTTAGTATTTAATCACTCTTTTGAGTAAATGATTTGTAAAAAATAGTCTTTCTTCACGTTTTGTTCCTTAATGTTGTTTGGAGTTTTGAAAAACTCACCTTTAGGACCTGCTGGACCAGGAAATCCAATTCCCGGAAGTCCATGTTCACCCTTTTCTCCAGGAAAACCTGGTAACCCTTGGTGTCCTGGAGGACCTATGTCACCTGCAATAAATATATTTTAAGTTAAACCTAAAGATTTTCTGCTCCTTCACTTCAGCTGTTTTATTGATCAAGATCAATAAATCACCCACACAGAGCAACATATAAAACCACCGTTTCAGGTTAAAATATGTGTTTACATTAATTACCTTGAAGTCCAGGCAGACCAGTTTCTCCACGTGGCCCAGGTACCCCCTGAGGTCCAGGAGTACTTACACCAACACCTGGATCCCCTTTTGCACCTGTTGAATAAAAGGCACAAGTATATAGGTAAAAAAATGTTTTTTTTTTTACTCAGCCACTGTGTGAGAAAAATATTATCTAATACTGACCAGGCGGTCCAGGAGATCCAGGTAACCCTGATGACCCTTGACTACCCTTCTCTCCAGGGTGTCCTGGTAGGGCGTAGCCTGGTAAACCTGGAGGACCCCTTTCTCCCGGAGGCCCGGTAAGACCAGTGTCCCCATCTCGTCCACGATCACCCTTGATGCCCTCTTTTGCCTGGGAGAAAGATTGAAGAAAAGATGGAATACAAAGCCATACCTCCTTTGAAGGGCATTCTGTGGAACATTTATGAACAAAGAATATATTACTTGTAGATAGCTCTTAAAAGAAACTCAGTTTGGAGAAAGAGTTTAATTCTAAATAACTGAATGATAAGACAAAAGTGATTTGCAGCTGTCATACCCTTACCAAAAAGTAGTATATGCAAGTATCCTTTAAGTATACTAATTTTAAACAAAAATAAATGAGTAAATAAAAGAGTAAACTTCCAGTTTACTTTTTAGATACTTACTTGCAATATACTTAACCAAGTTTATTTTACACTATACTAGGCTTATACTAAAAGTATACTAAAAGTCTAAGTATATTTAGTCTATACATTGTTTAAATATTTGGCCAAGATAAACCCAAGTAGTACACTGCATGTACATTTTTTACACTGGTTTATTTGCAGTATATCATGAGGACAAAAGTAGTGCGTAGAACTCCAACGTAAAAAAAAAAGGGGAAGAATCTGAAGAATCACAAAACGTAGTAATCACCAGCATCAGAAGCATATTTGTTCCTTAAAATTTCAAGGCATGGAAGTTGTTCCTGCTCTTAAAAGAGGGGGCAATAGAGATAAATTCTTGCTACAAAGGGAAGCATTTTAAATCCACATTTTACAGACAGTAAACCCTAAAGGACTTAATGACAAGTTGGTGTTGAACTGCTTTCTTTGACTTTTGTGATTTCATGTATTCATGGAATGTTGTATATTATTGTTGCTTGTCATTAATTATGCTCGTTTATCACAGGTGTTCCTATGTGGGGCTGATTGCCCATCTTATCTCTGATTGGCTTGGATGTCATCTGATCTCTATATTGACTTAATGGGACTCATGCAAGAACATGTTCGTATTCTTATCCTAAATTTCTCTTACTTTTGTTCATATGAAGGGTTGGGTTAGTAGTAGTAGTAGTAGTAGTAAATGTCTAGTGCCTTTACTTTAGCATACCTAGAACTTAATTATACTTAGAAGATTACTTTCAGTATACTTTCAGAAATTTAAAGTGGGCCAATTTGGTCCCAAGAAGTATACTTTTTGGTAAACTGCTAGTATACTTATATCAGTGTATAAAAACAAAAGTACACTTATAGAAGTACACCTTTATGTACTTTAGTATATTTCTTTTTGGTAAGGGTTAAACAACTCTTATCTCAAAAAGGTCATAACAAATGATTAACAAATATATTGTATATACATTAATGTTTTGTCATTTTTGAATTACATAAATGAAAATTTACAAGAAACACTGCAAATGGTTTTTAGATGAGACATTTTAAGATGGCACCAGTTAATCTCTTAATTCTCAGCATTTAAGTATTCACTCTAAGAAGTTTGATCAAAATGAGCCCAGAACTAATATGCACTTACTGGTTCTCCTTTGGGACCCTGTGGACCAGGGATACCATCTCTCCCTGGCAGTCCATCCTGACCCGGCTGTCCCTGAAAGCCAGGATTACCAGGACGACCTTTGTCCCCCTTAAAACCTTCTGCTATGAAAATGTCTCCCGGTTCACCCACAGCACCAGGGGCTCCCATCTGTCCATGAGTTCCTGCAGAACCCTGTACACAGAAACAAAGTTAAAAAACAACACTGGTAACAAAAATATCAGTCTTTTATTCTGAAATGTTTCTTTCTGTTTTGTTTCCATTAGTGTAGTGATGGAATAATTTACTCACAGGTGTTCCAGGTTCTCCAGGAAAGCCAGCGCGACCCTTGTCTCCCTTAGAGCCACCTGGACCTGGAGGTCCTGTCAAGTAAAAAGTAGGGTTTGGCAAAATCGTATTGTATGTGCAATTAATCGTTTGAAAAAAACTTTAATCCAATATTTTTTGGCACTTGACAATTAATGTGATTAATGCCACCAGGCAGACTGACTGGAGATTCCTCCGGTCACTCCGCTTGATGCTCCTCTCTGCTTTAAATATGACGAATATTTAAAAGATAAGTTCTGTCATTTATTTATCATAACTCAGGTTTTACTTGGTCTATCAACACATTTTAAAAATCAATGTATTGCCTGAAGTCTGTATTTTAACACAATTTGGGACAGATTTTGACTGAGAGCAAATCTTTCCCACTAGAATGATTTAAATTGCTCATGTGACTAAGACATGCAGGGTCTCCAAGGGATTTTTTTGTTATATTAATCATCATTGACGTGATTAATGTTTTTGCCAATATTGCCCAACCCTAATAAAAAGGTAAAAAGCACATTTTAAACTCATTCAAACCTCATTTTAACATTCCTTATTGTGCTTTGGACTATAAATAAGTGATGTCAAAAACACTAAGAACACACATTTTCACTCAAAAAATGAAACTAAACTAAAATATAATCAAATAAAGCCAACATAAGGAGGAAAAAGAAAATTGGGAGATAAAATTGGATTATAAGTGAGTTGTATTTTCAGAACATGATGTCTCAGTTTATTTTTGATTGTGGTTTCGATTTGGTTTTGTTCTTGCATTTGGTTGGTCTGTTAGGGTTTTGTTTGGCACACTATGATTTGTCTTCAGTGTTCTTCACGAGTCTACAGGTTCTTACCTTGCGTCCCTTTGATGCCCTGGATTCCAGGTGGACCAGTGCCTTCACAACTAATGCAGGCATCTCCTCTGTCACCTACAAGTGAGGTAAGCATCATCAATATGAAACTATGTTTTGAAAAAATAGTGTAACGATGATATCTGTGATAGCTTTTGAAATACTACTGAAAAATCACATGAACTTTATGTGGAAACATGGTCATTAATTTGTAATTTCATTTTATTCAGTCTGCAGAGACACCGGCCATCTTTACCTTTGTGTCCTTCTTCTCCTCTTAACCCTGGAGGTCCAGGTGGGCCAGGGTTTCCCTTTTCAATGTTACACTCCTCTGGGTTAACTGAGAGAAACACAGACAAGCACACAGTTTTTTTTTGTAAGACCTACTGCTCTATAATGATGTTGTGTTTTCTAGTTTGGTGAAGTCATACTTGGTGGTCCGGGTGGCCCTGGGGGTCCAGCTGGTCCTTGTTGTCCTGGTGGTCCAGGAAGAGAGAGTCCTTCTACGCCTCTGTCGCCCTTCTCACCTATTACTCCCTTCTGACCCTTGTCTCCACGAGGCCCTTCAATGTGATGACATGAAGAACAAAAATGTCTGGGTTGTTTAACGTGAACACTGTTTCTTTCACTTTTTTATTTTTTGCTGGAAAAAGAAACCGGTGACCTTCCTGCTCCAGGACGACTCCCCTAACCACTCTTCCACAGTGGTTGCCATCAATATTCAATACGAATATTGACGTCAATGACATGTATTTACTTGCTAGCGCTAAAGTGATTTATTTTAGTCAGCTGTGTTGCTGAATCAGCTGTATCATTTAGAACAACAGCATCAGCAAGTAGAGGAGTCCAATTCAAGCTCTTTACATTATGATCTAATTAACGTGTGCAAGTAGTGTTCATATATTGTGTTAGTTGTTTTACCTGGTGGACCAGGTTCTCCCTGAGGACCCAGGAAACCTAACGATTGAAAGGACAACAAAAAAAATAATAAGCATTTATTTTTTAACCCTCACAAGCATTTATCAGTGATTATAGCATCATTTTTACCTTTTTCTCCTGGAATACCTGGGGGTCCAGATGGACCAGGATTACCAGGGGGACCATCAGCCTATCAAATGATTTAAAAGATGTCAATTTATTTAGCTGGAATACATCTGAATTCTTAGCAGAACCAGTCAGTAAAATGTAATACCTGCTGAAGAAAGGCATAAAAATGTGTTTTCATCTGAAATGTATGTTTATGTGTAAAAGCTGATCGTTCTGAAACAACCAAGTCACAAAAACACCTTCCGCAGTTTGAAAGCTGTTTGACTTAACAGCTTTACTTCTTGGTTTTTGAGAAATTTTAATGGATAAGCAGGAAGCTTTTTGCTTTTAGTGTAATGCTTTTCACAAGTCCAACACCTGAATCTGACCAGCTGTTTCTCTACCTACTGTATAGAAAACACTCTGAGCAGCTTATCTTATTTCAGATAATGAACTTGCTAACTAGCTGTTCATAGTTGGATTTGAACACAATTTGTCCAAACAGAAGGTGTTCAGAGTGTCACTTTGTCTCTTTGAGTATACTTTGTTCTTTCTGAATTATCTTTTTTTTTCTTGGTTTTTGTCTCCAGATTCTTCTGATTTCTGTGATTGCCTGCAGTTTTCTGTTTGGCTTCTGCAGCATGGTTCTGCTTTGGGCCTACCCATGCTCACCTGTTCCTTGTGTTTCTCCCACAGGTGCTTCTTGTTTCCTGCTGAATAGTAGGCCTACTCCTTTATCTTCTGTCTCTGTTTCTTGGCAGTGACTTTGCTGTGACTGTGACCACTCGTGTTTGCTTCCCAGTGTCTGCTCCTGTTTAATCCTGTCTGTAAGTACTTTTTACTGCCATGTCAGCCATTCCTTTTAATAAAAAGTTTAAGTACTTCAGATTGCCAGGGTCTTTAAAAGTGATGGGCAAGTGAAGCTTTTCTAAACCTTGTTTTGAAAAATGGTTCATTACTCAAAGTTTTCCAACACAGTCTTCTTTGGCACCATCTTGTGGCCAAAAGTATGAAAAGCAGATTGAAACAACACAAAATGAACCAAATAATGGAGTTGACAAGCTGTTTAATATCATGAGACATTTCTGTCTGATATCAAGTTGGCATTGTCCTGCTTTGAACAGATACATTTTTATGAGTGAAAGAATAAAATTATGATTGTTTGGTGTATTATAAATAAACTTAAAGGCATGTTGCTTACTGATAAGATCATATTGTAATATCCTATGATCATATTTTTTTTTCAGGAGGTAAAAGTGTTTATAAACTGGTAAACTAAACAGCGTATTGTTGTTTTTTCGATATATTTGCCAAAGCTTCAGCTTTACACTCCCCATCACTGGTCACATCACACTAAACATACAAAGTGTTATATATACTGAACACAAAAAGAAAGAAAATTTGTGTTTAGTAGATCATTTCTTTGTTGAAACAATGCTTCTAGGCCATAAATCTTGACTTGTACCATTGGAAAGCCTGTTATTTTCCTTTTAAATGGTGCCACATTTGTAAGGAACATGCATTTGTTTTCTCTGCAAACAGCTTATTTTACTGACACCTTTATGAGCTTCTGGTACCCCCAGGTGCCTGGTGTAAGATGTACTGCCAAGAAGCATTGTTACACAAATTTCCTTACTTTTTTGGTAACTTTACATCAGGTAAGATAAAATATGTTCATAATCTTCACTCACATCTCACTTCAAAAGCCCAGAATTCTCTTAAAAACTATAGAGGGTCTCTATAAAGAAGAGATTGTCTCACTCTGAAAGGGATCCTCACATAATTTGTAAACATAAAAATGTTCCCAGAGTGTAATCAGTGTGCTCTGAGGCTCTCTGGTGTAAAAGCATCCTTATTTTACCTAATGTTTAGTTCCTAAAATTAAAGGCCTAAAATTTTCCCTTATATTACAACACACAGGCCATGACTCCTGACTCAACTCTGAATTGTTTTATTTGTGTATGTCTGGTTTTAGGAACTAAAAACAAAGTTTGTTGATGATTTTAGAAAAGGGAACAAATGAATAAAACAAAGTATCCTAAAAAAACACAAAGAAACATAATTACTTACATAACCAGGCGGTCCACGTTCTCCTTTTTCTCCCTGCAACAACAACAACAACAAAAATGAATTGACCCAGTCTGTGAAACAAAAGTTAATCTTTACATTCATTTTTATAATTATGATCTTCGTTCGTCTGTGATCTGGTTCCTGGAGCAAGCTGAAGGCCACTCAGAATGAACAGTTAACATCAATAATCTGGACAATGGCTGCTGGCTGGTTTTTGGTTCTAGATTCTTCAAGCTTACTTTTCAGATATTCACACAAGTGCATACAACACTCATGGTTTCAGATACACACGCCCCCTAAACTCACTTACTCCTCCTGGCTAATAAATGTGCTCTATGCAGAGGTGTTTTGCTAAACACCATCGTGTGTCACTTTGCAGACATAATATGATGTTTTGTTTTTCCTTCATCTTTCCTTGTGTGGTTTTTAGATTTTCTTTTAAGGGTAGCTCCTCCTCATGATGTCTTCATGAAGATGATCCTTGTTCTGTACAGGGGTCTGTGGCTGCATGACCCAGAGCACCTGTTCTCCTATGTTTGTTATGTTCTGTCTTCTTCTGAATGGATGTTCTGAAATGTAATTTCATTGTGCTCTGTACAATGACAATAAAGGCATTATCTATTAATTGTGCATAAGTTACCAATAAACCGGGGTATCCAGGAGCTCCAGCAAAGCCTTTTTCTCCCTGTATGATAAAATATTAAACATCAGTGACAGAATTAAGCCAATGAAAGGGATGTGAAAGAAATATTTATTATTACCTTGAATCCATTCTCCCCATCTTTTCCATGTTTACCCTAAAGTTACAATGACACATAAAACAATAAGCAATGACTTATCTTTTTAAAAACATGAACTTTTATGAATTTTTTATTACAGTACCCAGAGTTACAAAGTCTTACAAATTTATTCAATATATTTAATTTCAACATTGCTACGTACTCGTGGTCCCGGTGGCCCCGGTTCACCTTTGATCCCAATCTGATAAGGCAAGCAGAATCCCTGCAAAAGCAAATCACAACTTTCAAAAACACAGATTAATAATAATAATAATAATAATAAATGGATGTGTTACATCTCCCATTATCTGAAGAAAATATACTAACTTTTTCTCCTCTGTCTCCTTTAGGTCCTTGGTATCCCTTCAGGAATAATAACAAAAACACACATTCAGAACATAACACATCAGCCAAAGGGTTTTGCTCATTTAGATTTAAAAAATACACTTTTCAAAATGATGTTGTTTGAGTACCGGTGGTCCAGGTATGAAAATGGTGGTGGATCCTTCCACTTCCTGAGGACGTCCAGGGGGACCAGGGGGACCTCTGAGTCCTGTCTCACCCTGCAGAGAGATGGTAACAAACACTAACTGTCACAGCTGTCAACAAAACATTATCTATCTATCTATCTATCTATCTATCTATCTATCTATCTATCTATCTATCTATCTATCTATCTATCTATCT
>JARVGW010000136.1:16944305-16957957 GCA_031762495.1 Anablepsoides rubrolineatus
GGAGGCCATTTAAGTACAGTGAACTCATTGTCATGTTCAAGAAACCAGTCTGAGATGATTCCAGCTTTATGACATGGGTTATGTTGCTGGAAGTAGACATCAGAAGATGGTACACTGTGGTCATAAAGGGATGAACATGGTCAGCAACAATACTCAGGTAGGCTGTGGTGTTGACACGATGCTCAGTTGGTTCTAATGGGCCCAAAGTGTGCCAGGAAAATATCCCCACACCATTGCACCACCAACACTACCAGCCAGAACCATTGATACAAGACAGGATGGATCCATGCTTTTATGTTGTTGAAGCCAAATTCTGACCCTACCATCCAAATGTCGCAGCAGAAATCTATACTCATTAGACCAGGCAACGTTTTCCAATCTTCTATTGTCCAGTTTTGTTGAGCCTGTCTGAATTGTAGCCTCAGTTTCCTGTTCTTAGCCGACAGGAGTGGTACCCAGTGTGGTCTTCTGCTGCTGCAGCTCATCTGCCTCAAGGTTTGACGTGTTGTGCATTCAGAGATGCTCTTCTGCAGACCTTGGTTGTAACGGGTGGTTATTTGAGTTACTGTTGCCTTTCTATCAGCTCGAATCAGTCTGGCCATTCTCCTCTGACCTCTGGCATCAACAAGGCATTTCCGCCCACAGAACTGCCGCTCACTGGATGTTTTCTCTTTTTCGGACCATTCTCTGTAAACCCTAGAGATGGTTGTGCGTGAAAATCCCAGATCAGCAGTTTGTGAAATACTCAGACCAGCCTGTCTGGCACCAACAACCATGCTACGTTCAAAGTCACTTAAATCACCTTTTCTTCCTCAATCTGATGCTCGGTTTGAACAGCAGCAGATTGTCTTGACCATGTCTACATCTCTAAATGCATTGAGTTGCTGCCTTGTGATTGGCTGATTCAACATTTGCTGTAATGAGCAGTTGGACAGGTGGACCTAATAAAGTGGTCAGTGAGTGTACATACGTACATACATACATACATACATACATACATACATACATACATACATACATACACACTATAATTGTGTGTACTTTGGGTTCTGAAGCTTTGTTGACCTTATCAGGAAAAAAACTGAAGTGGAAAAACCTAAAAAGCACAAAATTACTTTGATAAAAACATTTTTTTATTCAGAAGGGAGAATTTCTCAACTTCTACACAATCATTCAATAGAGAAAAGTGTCATAACCACTTACAGTCACACTGCATTCCTAACCTTGAATTTCTCATGAAACACTTTGTAACAGATGTGTGAAATCAAAATGACTTGTGGAATGTCAACGAATGCAAGAGAAAAGCCTATATTTTCACTGCTATCAGTTTTGGGGTTTTTTTAGAACATTTTTTACAAACATACAAAAAAAGCTCAATGAATTCAGCCCTAAAGTCTGTCACTGAGACTTGTGTGGTTGTATGACTCAGAACCTCTGTTCTTTCCTAACTTCATGGAAAACAAAAGCCAGTTTCCAAATACAGCAAGTGAACATTTCCTACTTTTTTACACTGAATCCAGGATGTGCAAAGTTTCAGCTAACAGCATCAGGGCCAGTTCTGATCATTCCCACATGAGGGCAGAAACATTCCCATTGGCTGCAGCTGCTCCACATGGACTGTACTTGCGCAACAGCTGGAGATGGTTCTCTGCATCCCATCTTCCATGTTTAAGGAAACTAAAGATCACACAAACATCTGGTCAATGTCATAAGGCAGGCTTTTTTTTTTTAAACGACATCACATTCCACATGCCATAACCTCCCACCACTGCTCAAGTATTTAGAAACCTCCACCATAACTTGGTGGGGCTGTGCTGAAACGTAGGAGTTTTCCCCCTTCAGCTATAACACTCACAAATAAATAAAACACATATAGTTAAGCAATGTTTTATACAAAGGTTTGTAAAAATCCTCCCTCTGTTATCTGCTCTGTTGTGAGGAAGCAGAGATGAGCCTTCCTTCCATCCTGATAGAGGTAAAACAAATAAATCAGTTTTCCTTTTTTGCAAGCATGCTCTGCATTCCTCATGCAGTATCTCTCAACAACTCTGTAATATGTTGCATTGCATGATGCATTTAAACAATTCATCATGTTTTTTTTTTCTATCTGTCCAAATTGAAAACTAGCATGTCCTTTCAGTGACTATATAATGGGTTTTGATTGTTGTAATCTTTGCTGACTCTGTGAATTAGATTTTTCTGGCTTCCTTCGTGTCTCACATGGCAGTTGTTTCTGACAGGAATGACTTCATGGCTGTTTTGGAGAAATGGATAGAAATTCTCAATGTCTCCTCCAATCCAGACTGTCACAACCCCTCATAATCCAGATTCATCAAATGAGGTTAGCCATAATGTTGCATCACGCAGATCCTCGCTTACATTTTGAGCTGTGTTTGGGGCGTTTTGGCTCCTCTGGTTATCACGTTGGCTCATCTAATTACTCTTGATGACATCCGATGAATCTCGGCTCTGCGTCCCAACTGTAAATATTGTGCAGCCTTGAGAAGTTGGTATCATATCAGTGAACTTTCACACAAACATCTGGGAACTCCTGTAGATGGACTGAAATAACAAATTCAATGACGTGACACTTTTTTTTCTTTTTTTTTTCCTGCGTCCTCCGAGCTCATGTGTCCCCCTTTCAGCTCGGTCAACATTCCAAAATGGCAATTAGAAGGCAATCTGCTGTACACACAACCCTCATTATGAGCTATCAAATGAGATCCTGCTCTGTCACAGTCAATTTACAACAGTGACATACATGTTTAACCTGTGTAAGTCGGTCATAAAAATGTACTCACTGCCTTTAACCACATGGTTATTGCTTCCATATGGAGACAATTAGGACAGTTTAACTTCAGAAATGTCAGAAGGATCTAATTGGGCAGCAGGGCTCATTAAGCAGCACTTAAAGGGATGGTTATGAAGCAGAATATGATTATTGCTGTTGAGCATTGAGGTGTTTCTCACTACAACCAACAGACAAACAAACTAAAACAGGAAGAAAGGGATTAATCCTGGGGAAATGGTTGTACTGAAAGGTGACTGATGATATTTCTAAGTTCTACGGTTGAACCGTGCCACTCTCACATTCCTGACCGTCTCTGCTGCTGAGGCCAGGATGAGAGAATAGAAGTGGAGGAGGGGAGGTTTCTGTCTGTTGGCCATACTTGGAAAACATTGAGTCTGTGTGTGTGTGTGTGTGTGTGTGTGTGCGTGCGTGCGTGTGTGTGAAATAGTTTTAGTTTAATTGGAGAGATATCAAGTGAGTTTGGTCAACTTTCATATTTGTGTTCAGAAATTCATTCCAGTCTCGTATTAAAACCAATCATTGCGTAGTCATAAAATAAAATGGACTGTAAAGTGTCAGGGATGTTGACACTTGGAATGACTTTTAAAGTATTTCATTTAGTTTCTTGCCAGCAATTAACTGGACTTCACATGATAATTATTGGGAGGATCTAATACAAAACCAGGTCTTGGTAACTCAAGTTATTTAAATTGCTCTTCTTGACAATATGGATTCAGCACTAAACCTAGCCTACTAAATGGAAGACATTGGACTATAAAAGTAATTATCTCTAGCAAGAAAACTAAACAAGAACCTCTTGGATAATGATTGGATGTAATACTGCAGCTGTCCTGACGCATCTCAGTAATCCAGGTAGAAAAATACTACAGCTGCTCTCTGTGCTGCTTAATACAATTTTTACATACAAAAATGTTTTTATGGTCAAACAAGACTAAAATTCAGCCTTTTAGACATGATAACAAGAAATACATTTGAATGTGTTGAGGTGAAGCTTTCAAACCTAAAACAGCCGCAGTGAATGTAAAGCATGGTGAAGGTAGCATCATGATTTGGAGCTGTTTGGAGCTTCAGGTCCACGCTATAAGATTTATTACCCAGAAGTTTTGTTACAACAAAGAAAAAACCTACCAAACACAAATCTCCTTACTTTTTATGCTAAGTATAGAAACAAACCTTACAGTAGTTACACATCAGTTATCCAGATAGAGCTAAGATGACAATCTTATACTTAGAGACCTAATTCGTTTAAAGGCTAAGTTTTGCTCTGGTTTAATGTAAAACATGACCTGTTCTGCCCACAAGCAGAAGGTAATTATCCACACCACAGAAATAATTCAGGACTCTCGTAACCAAAAGCAGATGCATCTGCTGGAGAGACTCTCTCACACATGGACTCAGCTCATACCTACACAAATTAAAAACCCATACATGTGATGCAAAAAAAAAGAAAAGAGGAACTGTTTGGCAGGTGTACTAATATTTAGGTTTCTGTGGGAAAATGTTCATATCCAAGTAAACCCATAAAACAACAGCTTAAAGACATGTGGAGATGAGTTAATGGTGAAAAGCATTCACAAACACATTTTTAGTGCACATGTTTTCTAACTTTTTAAACTTTTACACACATTTTTACACTAATACCGTTAAGGGAACTACATCAGATGTAGACATAAAGTTGTGAGATTATCAGCACATGTGGTGAACAGCGTACAGTTCTTTTTAGCAGCCCACCCAGAAATGATTGCATGTAAAATTCAATTCAAGCAGGGATGTGTTATCCCTGCTTGCATCCCTGCTGTCAGTGTTATCTAAGCATAGACACTGAAAGAAAGTTCCTGCCAATGCATGTTATTGCCAAGTTATTAAAGTCCGTGTGGCTAACAAGCTAATGAGTTATCAACAAATTACCAACACATTACCTCAGGTTGACATTTGGCTAGCTTTTTTTTTTTTTGCATTGGTTTGCAGTTTCAGTACATTACTGCTAAAAACAAAATAGATAAGAAATGTACCAAGCAAGGACTAATCACTCATCTTGCATTGTTTTTTTAATCACTAATTTCGTCTTAGCATTCTGCCCCAAACCAGAACCAGCAACTTGGTGACAAGGCGTGTGGGAACACTATTTTAACAAAGTTCTCAGACTTTACTGGGTGTTACTAACTGTTTATGTCTGTTTACTTGAAACGTAATCATGTAAAAGACAAATAGCTCAACTGTCTCATTTCATCAACACAGTTTATAAATTGGAACAAAGTTACTTTGAACAGAAAATAGATCTGATTTCTTAATGAATTTTACAATGCATTTAAATTTATTATCATTTAATGTAATGCGTCAACCTCAGCTGTGTTTTGAAATTCTGCAACATATTAAAGTATCAGACAGCTCCTATTTATTATTGCAGCCATGGATTACAAAGGTCACAGGCCTTCTTAATCAGGTCGTCCTATCTTGACCAGTCACATGACCCTCACCGGATCATCCTGTTGACCTGTGACCTCTGCCCCCAGCCCATTAAAGGGGATTTACACACTTGGAGCAAAGTTTTTAAACTAAAGGTCATCTTGATCACTTTTAACTCTTCCTCAGAATTTAACTGTGAATGTAAGGACAAGCATGTGAATGAAACGCTACCTTGTTAACAAATGATGTCAGACTTCAATTAATCTCTTGGCCTGAGTTGGGACTTTCCAACTTTGCACAAGCACTCTGGCACCCCTCTGCAGAAGAGATATGTTACAAAAATGAATAAAAATCCAAATTAACTGCTGCGTGTTCTATGATCTGTATTGTGTTTTTTTTTACTCACTGGTTCTAAAAGGCAATGATCAGGAGAAAACTGCCTGGATTTACATGATGAGATGTTTTAATAAAAAAAGAGCCAGCTGAGTTTATGTGCACGTTAACTCTGCCAGTGGCTCAGCTGTGAATGTTCAGTGCTCTGCCACCGGATATGTGATTGAGGAAGCCATTCTTTCTGCACAGAGGAAGGCCTTTTCCTTTCCTTTTATGCTCACAAAGACAAGAAGGGGCTGGGTCAGGCTCGCGTCCCTCTCAAGAGTGTTCTAGTATCTGGGAATAATGTCAGCACGTGAGGACAAGGTCTGACCTCTGGGACTTAAGTACTGACTCAGTACTTCACATCTGAATGTTTCTCACACAAATTACAGGGGGGGAAAAAGCACTGTACAAAGTTATTTTTACTCACTTATTTTCAAGTTAAACAAACTAAGAGTCTAGAGAGTTGATGGTGGTGTGAAGCTGTACTAACAGAGAAATCAGCAGAATAAACTGTTAGCTTTTCTCCAAACCAGAAACATGCATAATTTCAATCAATATAAACATGTTATATTGTCATGATGTGCAAGATTGTTTAAAAAATATATTAAAAATAACAGTTTAAAGGAATAGTTTGGATATTTTGAGTTTTAACTATGTAGAAATGTTATGAACAGGTAATATCTTACCTGTGGTAGAAAACTCTTTGAATGAGCAAAATTCAATACAGATAGCTACATTTTTAGCTAAATGCTAATATTAGTTGCCTTTATTTTGTGTGTTTTTTATGTTGTAAAGTGTATTAAAGCACTGAATTAGGCTTTTTGCCGTAAAACTAATAAAACGAAAGCAGTGAAAATGCTATGATGGCCAGCATTTTGTTTTGTTCTTAATATTGTTATTTGTTTTAGGTACATCAGTTATTTTCATATTTCAGACTGACAAATTGTGCCACTAATTTAAAAACTACTTAAAGTTCAAACTGAAACAACCATCATTTCAAAGCTTGAACACACATTTTGCATGAATGCAGGTTAATTTGTAATTAACAGAAAGAGGTATTTACAGCCAGATCAAGCATATATTTGTAGAAAGTGTAGCTATGTGCTTACTGTGTGATATTTTGTTTTATCGCTGCTGTTTTCATTCATAATATACTGTCTGTCCACTTTGCTGGTCCTTAAAACAGAAATTAAACTCATATAAACCATTGTCAGCATCCCTCTGAATTTTGTATGTGATAATATGAGGTAACGGAAAATATTTGTCTCTGAATTGCAGGAAAATAAATGCTAGTTAGCCATCATCTGCTCACAGTTGGTCTTCTATACTATTCTTTGTATACTGCATTGTCATTTTTAACTCCTGACTTAAAAAATGTCATTCATGCAAAGTCTGAAGAAATTCTATTCAGTTTAAAGTGTCCCCCTGAGTTCAACTTTGCATTTAGAGATAAGAATATCTCCTCTTCCTCTGATCTGATCCCGCTCATATGACCAGCTTCACTTGTTTCCTATTAAGTTATCTGATTAAAGCTTCAAAAACAGCTATGAACCCGAGTAGCTCTCATTGTTTAGCTTTCTGACAGAACTTAGCCTCAAGCAGTGACATAAAAAGAAGGAGATGAAAAAAGCATCTGCTCTGGCAGGAAAGAGGTTCAAGGCTCTAGTTCTGGATCCACATCTCAGGTCCTCACAATCTGCTAGTTTCATCAATCCCCCATCCATTTGGACAATGTCTGGCAAAAAACGGTTACAGTTTCCTCAATGATGATAAGTAATGTGAAGACTGAAGAGGGAGGGGATAAAAAAAACCACCTAAAAATACAGATTTATTACATTTAGCTGACTAAAAAACACAAAAATGAGCTAATGTTGTGGCTTGTTAAAAGGCTACACTTAATAAATACAAATACACATCACATGTCAGACGAGCCTGAATCAGTTAGTGGGATAAATGTGAAACACGTGTCTGTTTCACATCTGTCCTGTCACCCTGCGTTAGTCAGCACTCACACAAACCAACCGTTTAACCTGCTTTTTCCTGATCACTCCTAACTTGCATTGGGTTGTAAAAAAGGTGAAAACTGTAGCTCCTGTTTGGACATAGATAGTCCTTAACACCGAAACATCTGCGCAGAAGGAACAAGTAGCTCATTGAAAAAGGAAATGAACTTCATCTGCTCCTTGAGTCTGACCTTTGTTGTCTTTTAGATTGTTTTTCTGAAATTTATTGACACTGCCACATTTTTTGTCACTAATAGCATTTCTTTAATCAAACTGTTTTTTCCTTAATCTTTTAGTTAAAACGTAAGATTTTAATCTTAAATACAACGATGTAAGACTTTGTAGCAAGCTTGAATTGTAAAGCAGAGCTGTTTGTCTTCATGTTTGAAGGTTTAGAAGGTTCATGGTGAAAGAAATGACAAACCTTGGACTGATAGGAAGACTCTGTTTACAAAACTAAAAACTTTTCAATGTTTTTACTTCAACTTAGAATTAGACAACCATAAACTTGACATTTGATTTGCAACAAACTGCTGACAGTGCAATCTTTAAAAGGCTTTTATTGAAGGTCGAAAACATATTTGTTCAAAAACCTAATCTGTACATGCAGAGACTCTGATTCAAGCTCCTATGAGTTTAAATGTTCTGGTGATAATTAGGCTCTGCTGGGTTTATTTCAGCCAAATAATATAGGTCGAACATTTTTAGGTTGATCTTTATCTGGTGTTAAGCTTATGTGAAGCAAAATGTGAATAAAAGAGACAAATAATAGAAAAGGCAAGCATTTAAGTGTTTTTGTTTCTGAATGTCCTCTTTAAAGAAAGTTAAAAGTTGCTATACATATATCTATACTTAATACAAAAAAGTTAGAGAATTTGTGTTTGGTAGGTTATTTCTATGTTTCTTGGCAATAAATCTCATACCAGGCACCTGATTGGAAGCTCCTGGGGGTACCAGAAGCTCAAAACAGGTGTCAATAGCAAAAACAAACAGTTAGGCAGAGAAGACTTAGCATTTTTTTTCATGTGTGGTCCTCAGCTCTACTGCTCATGCCACACATGTTTGTTCCTATTTAAAAAGGAAATTAAGAGGCTTATCCGTATAAGATTTATTGCCAAGAACCATTGTCACAACAAAGAAATAACACAAATTTCCTAACTTTTTGTACTAAGTTTGTAATAAATAATAAAAATTTGTACTTGTATGATAATAAATTAAAACACAAATAGCTGTAAGTGGTAATTTTACTGCAATGTTCTGTGTTGTGTGGTGCTGGGAGGATTTAAAGTATGTGATGCTGAGAAGCAAAATGTTGCAACATTTTGTGTAAATATGCAAAACAAAGATTACTTTCAAGATGAAAATCAAACCTGTTCAAGTTCACGACCATTATATGTTTTCTAGCTACTCTGAAACTAACTGAAGGTTGGTTTTGCTTTCTTTATCAACCCTTCTAACATCATATTCATTAACAAAAAATGCAACAAGGCATCATGAAAGAAACAGCTTCCAATAAAATAAACAAACTTAAAACCAAACTTTTTTTGTCACAATAAACCTCATCTTTCTGTTTTTATTAGAATCAGCAGAAGCTCTACTGAATGTTTTATACTTTTTCTCTAATCTGTAGACACTCTTCAAAGAACAAACATTTGTAAGAGTGGATAAAAAATATCCGGCTGTGTCAGTTATTGTGTTGCTTTGTAATGAACAGCTCAAAAGTTCAATAAAAGGTGTCTCCAGTGTGAGTGTGCATGGTTTCTGTGTTCATTTCTGTCTCAATCAGCAAAGACTTTGACATTTGTTGAGATGGGAGAGGGAAAATGTAAAGCTCAACTCAAAGGAGAAGTGCAGAGCAGGAACCAAACGGGTTATCTCATCCACCATCGTTAAAGGAGGTCAGCATTTGGAAACAACATGGAGTTAATGTTCCGTTAGACTAATGCTAGCAGAACACATAAGGTCAACATAGGGGAAAGACTTCAAGCAGAGATATGTTTGCAATCAAGAACTGCTTCTTAACTCTAAATTCAATCTTAAAACTAAAATAAAAATCACCCACTTTAAAACAATTACTAACTAGATGTTGCTATATGATTCATTTTTAAGATGTTGATCATGTGCGCGATGTTTTTAGGTAAAAAACCCAACAATCAAGATGAAAAACTGGTCCTCTCCTGATGCTTTGCACAAAAGCTGCTCAATTGTGTAGAGATGATACACATGGAGACAAAAAGAGTAACTTTTTTTCCCTAAATGTTGTCTGGAAAAGTTATACTAACACAATCAAGCCTCTGAGCTCGGTGGAAGTCTTGTGTAAACACCATCCTTTAGTCGTCCATCTGTTCTTACAGTCAAATGCGAGCCAAAAAAGAACAGCTGCAAGAGCAAAACTCAGCAAAACAATAAAAAAAAAAAACATAAAGACATAAATCTAAAGACACCATCATCACTGTCTAACACTCTACACATGAGACGGTTTGGCAGCAGGCGATGGAAGCTCAGGTAAAAGACCCGAGCGTGAAACGAAAAGATTTGTCACGGGGTATCAACACTGACTCCGACACACATTTCTTTTTCCACTTCTGGGGCTCACGCCCTCATCACCTCCTCGCAATTCTTCCCTGTTCGTCGCTCTTCACTTCCCACCTTCTTGTCAGATGGACATATCCATTACAGCATCTCCATTCAGACCACAAGTGACATTTAAGACTCACCAATTTTACCGTGACAACCGCTAAAGTGCACTTTGACCACAGCAAATGCACTTTTGGGGGGAAGTAACCAATCTCTTGGCTAACTAACACACAAGTTGACCATGAGTGCGGAAAATATTAGTGTGGGACAGGACAAGTGTTTTATGTGTGAAAAGGGAAATGCAGCTGTGGCGTATTTGAAGGAAGCATCTCCTCCATGATGCTTGACCTATAGGGGAATAAAAAAAGGGTCTCTACGGTGTTTAACTTCTTTAATCCTTTCCATGTCGCAGGAACACACACAGTCACACGAGCTAAAAGTGGGGCATACCTGCCACGGTACTTGAGTAACAAGGTCAGCGGAGAATTATTTTTCCTGCTCGGAGTCGCCTGTTAAAATAGAAGGGCAAGAAAAAAAACATTTCCAAATGTAGGCATTTTTACAGCAGGTAGGCTATCCTAGGGTGCACTGCTTGGTTGGTGGTCAGACTGACATATTCAGCTGTTGTTTGTGTGTGTGGGGGGGGGGGGTGAAGGGCGTCTGCAGGATCAGTCAAAGCTACAAGCTGCTCTGTCGACACTTAGCAGCACAAATACCTCAAAATCAAGTCAGATTCCAAAGTTTAGCTTTGGTTGTATGAGGATTACGCATAGTTCCTTGTTTAATTTTGGATTCCATCTACAATGTCTTAGAACTTAGAACTGAGCTGGTACCAGGAACTGAGCAGCAGATCATCACAATCCAACCCTCCAACATCCCCACTCCAAAAATCTGTGGATCTGTTCTCTTCCTCCTCCAGGATTTACCCGCAGCACACTCTGACCACATTAAATGATCGCCAAGGGAGAGGAACTTGGGTCGTGCTCACTAAATAAACAGTTGGGAAAGTTATTCCGAATTAGATGATGCTATGGAAACAAAAAATAACCCCAAAGTCAACATCAGTTAACGGTTAAACTTGTTGGTAAGTTAAAGGGACAAAAGGCAAGAAAACTTTCCATCTTATCGTTTCATAATGGCCTTTGTGAAGTCAGCGTGACCCGGCTGTGGGTTCAGGGTTATCACTTTAGTGCGTGTTCATGTGCATCTGTGCTCGACCCTGAATAGTTTAGCCAGGAGCTTGCACTGATTGTGCAGGAGTCCAAACAGGAGGTTTAGATTCTCACTCGTCACTCAATGATAAACAAACTGAAGCTCCCTTTGACTTCATAACTTGGATAATAGCTAATTTTCTGTTAAATTGAACAAACTTGTGACCAGGATTGGAAGAGCAGCTTTGGATAGATGGAAGGAACAGACCTCCTGCTGAGGACCTCCTGTGGGTGGATGAGAAGACGTTCAACTTCCAACAATAAATCCAGAGTGTTAAAATACTCAGATTTCACTGGTGTCATCTGATCAGTGACAAGATGTTCCATCCTAACCTCTGTCCAGATGTTCTGTGTATGTTACATGTCAGGTGTGCTTCTTTTTATTAACGTTTCACGTCTCCATGAATGGAGGTTTTGGTTAAAAATGTGCAGATTGTCCTGGATGATATCTTAGCCACACTGCTTTAGTTTATATCCTCACAACCTGGATGATAGTGTTTAAACATGGGGACAGTGTGTGTTTCTGTTAGCTGACATTTGTAGCCAATATAAAAAATGACTTGTATAAGGTTTGATTTTATTCTCATTTAACAACAGGAAAGTAAAAGTACATCCACTGCAGCCACTGTCCTTCATGAGGCTCCAAAACCTTCAGTGCTCCACTTGAATAAACTTATCAGCCAGTTCCTCCACAACCTTACACCTGATTTCATTTAATGATCACCTATTTTTCAAATAATATTGCTATTGTTCCCTTTAAGCTGATCACTTGTTGAGTACATGCCCAAAACTTTACTCTGTTTAAAATAAACTCCTCTCATCATTAGGATTATCCCACATATGGGAATTGTTCATACTTTGGACTTGATCTTTAACTGTTATTATTATTTTACACTTGGTAGGTCAGTTAAGGTTTTGTTTGGATTATTATGGGCTGGCTATGGACACCTGATCCTTGTTTGGTAATTGCCACATCTGTCTGTAATCATCACATTTTCAGTAGTTTCTTGTCAAAGCCTTGCTGTTTTGTCATTAAATTATGGATCTCTTTTGGGATCTGCATTTTTTGGTTTGTTTGTTTTTGCTCAGCTCACCAAAAATCGAGGATCCGTTTAGTGAGCTGATTAAAAGGATTCTGATACTAAAAAAAGACCCCTGCCATCACCTGGATGGCATGGGTCAACCTGGAAGTTGAAGCAAAAACTAAATGAGTGTCTGCTGTGGGTTGGCTTCATATAAGTTTAAATGTAAACAATTAGGAACTTTTACAAAATAAAATTACACCTCAGATCTTTTTTCCCCCAGAAGCTGAGTTTTGATGATTCCCTTAGTTCTTATCTTGCAGGCACAACTTTCAGCTTATATCCAGTGTGACGTCTGTCACCTCTCAACTGAAGTCTGACGTTGATTTATTAACTTTCCTCAAAATAAAGAAATACATCAATTCTTAACAGCCTTCTTAGTTAAACTTTCCACAAACTTAAACTAAAAACTCACATCTTTTGAAGTAGGGTTTTGTAAAAAGGTTATATCTGTTATAGAGAGATGTTTGAATGGCCTCCATCTGATAAACTAAAAGGTGGTTCAAGTGAGGCCAAGACCAAGTCCAGTTTAAAAAACTTCATAGCAGTTCATACAGACACTAATGAAATACTTAAATCACTGTTATTTTTGTACTATAACTGTGTAATTTTATAAATAATTGCTTAACTTTTTAAGTTATGCGTTATTTATATACTTCATGGTTATTCTGGAAAATCATATCCCGCCCAAAGTTTAGTTTAGTTTAGTTTGAGTCTTGGGGACTTTCCATTGACTTCCATTCATATATTTTAGATTTTATAGCCTAACCCTGACCATTTACCCTAAAATTAATCTCGCAGGTACCTACCTGACAATAAACCTTGGTCCTAAACCTAACCCAAGACCCGTAATTTGCATTTGGACCTGTGAGAACCTGGCTTTGGTCCACACAAGGCTGCTTTTTTTGGGGAAAATTTTCCCCACGTTGTAGAAAAACCCTTTCACACACACACACACACACGGTAAATGGTAAATGGACTGAACTTATAGAGCACTTTATCAAGTCTCTCCAGACCCCAAAATGCTTTACACTTACACACATTCCCACACTGGTGGTGGTAAGCTACATTGTAGTCACAGCTGCCCTGGGGCACACTGACAGATGCAAGGATGCACTGACCCTCTGACCACCATCAGTAGGCAAGGCGGGTAAAGTGTCTTGCCCAAGGACACAACGATATA